>JACXGJ010016799.1:0-12135 GCA_016801105.1 Esox niger
TTCCCTGTCTCTTTCATTCTCTGACTCTCTCTCTCTCTGACTCCCTGTCTCTCATTCTCTGTCTCTCTCTCTGATTCCCTGTCTCTCATTCCCTGTCTCTCTCTGACTCCCTGTCTCTCATTCTCTGTCTCTCTCTCTGACTCCCTGTCTCTTTCATTTTCTGTCTCTGGCCCAAACCTGTCTACAGGGGTAAGGGACGGGCAGGGGAGTGTGTGGGTGGGTGGGTTGCACTAGGAGGCTGTAGGAGGTGTAGGGAAGAGTAAGACGCTGGCTGTGAGGGGCTGATTGATCCTCTGGAAGTGCTGTCCATCCATCTCTGTCTCCTGTCCTCTTAGTGCCAGTGTGTACATCTCTGTATGTCTGTCTGCGTGTGTGTGTGTGTGTGTGTGTGTGTGTGTGTGTGTGTGTCACACTCTAAATACGCAGGTGAGACCTGGAGGGCCCCTCATCTACGATGGTCTGACACGCACGAACACACACAAACACACACCCTTGTGCCTGCGCACAAACACACACCCTTGTGCCTGCGCACAAACACACACCCTTGTGCTTGCACACAAACACACACAGGAAAAGTAATTAAGAGTGGTCTGATTTATCAGTTTCCAGGCTGTGGTGGCAGTGGGAGCAGGGCCGTCAGGCTTGATTTGTGAACCTTAAGAATACATTATGTTATCGTTCATCTACACAGGTCATCTATCATACTGGGACAGTAGATGAATGCTTGCTACATGTCCAGTGTGCAGAACCAAGCAGCACACTATCTTCTGTAAAAAAAAAAAAAGTAAAAACCCAAAACGATTGGTGTGAACATAAAAAAACCTGATTTTTATACTTGGTTACAGGTGATTTACAAATGGGTGCATCTGGTTGAACTGGTCAACTGGATGAGCTGGTTGTCTGGTTGATGTGGTCATCAGGATGAAGTGGTTATTTGAGTGTGGTGGTAATCAGGATGAGGTGGTCATTTGAGTGTGGTGGTCATCTGGTTGAAGTGATCATCTAGATCATTTGAAAGTCTAGGAGCAGACAGTCAACACATCTCCAAACAGAGCAAGTTTGAACATAGATAGAAGTGATGCTTTTTCACTTCTACCAAAATCAAGCATCGACTTGAAAGAGCACAAAAGGCGGATGACATATCAATCATATTTCATAAGAAGCCTTGAATCTTTGTCCTCCATATGATTCTCTTCCCTGTACTCCTCTGTTTACATGCTTATGGCTTCTCTTCATCCTCCACCTCCAGACAAAGTGGCATTCAAATCCAAATAAAGACCAGACAGATAACATAAGCTAATGAGCTAGACACACCAAGGTAAGACTTGACAGGTGTTCAATTTGCGGTGAACAAATAATGCCTAACAATATCATTCAAATAATTTGTTCCATAAATTGTTTAATCTTCTTATTAAATGATCATTTGTAAAAAATTATAAAAATGTAATATAAACACAATAAATATCTCCTAAATGTATGAGAACTCTTTGCTTAGCCTGCTGCTAGGGTACCATGGCAACAGTAAGTTCAGTTGAGAAACTGAGACATGACATCCACTAGCTGTGTGATGCAGGCTTTATTTATATGCAGTTAATCAAACTCTTATTTTTTTCCCCACCTAATATAAAATGACAATATTATATACTGAATTATTAATAACTTAACATCTGCCAACCAATATGGCAGTTCATTATGTTTCGAAGTAGGGTTCTCACTTGCTACACATTTCTACTTGTCAAGAATATTTTGAATAATTGCTCCCTTAGGAAAAGGATTTTATGTCAATTTGTGCAATTCTATCCATCTAGATCAAGTTAAATGGATTATAGAGTATTTCTGTGATATAAATTGCACCTTGCATTCAAATTATAAACTGAAGGCATTGAAAGAAATTAAGGAGAAGACGAGTAATAACCCTAACTATAAATCATTCACATTCATATTCGTTATGCAACTCATTACTTACACAATTAAACCCAAAGTCATCTGTCCACAGATCTGACATTTAACATACAGCCTCGGTTGTCTACTGTATGTAACTTTTCTCTCAGTGAGTTAACGACAGTTACATTTAAGAGCCCTGACAATAAGTATAGTCCTGGGATCATTTAATCTGAGGCAAGGAATGAACACAGGTACAACTCTAACTATACTCAAAACTTTCTTATGAACCACTAACCAAATGGAGGCAGTTGAAAAGACAAAGAAAAATTCAATAAAAATAGTAATAATAATAAATTGGAGCTGAGGGCAGTGATTCCAGGTTTCAGCAAAACACTTCAACATAATCACTATATAAAATAAATGTTGAGAGCTTGAAAAACCCTCCACTTTTGAAAGTATCTAGATATCGGATGTTATCAGGCAGAAGTATTGTTGATTGTACATATGAAGGTGGAATGGACAAGTAAAAAAAAATCCATATCCCATCTTCCATTCAGGTATAGAATTACTAGTGATGTTGGAGCAAGGTCATTGCATTCCAGTATTGTACTGTATGAGCCAGAGAGAGACACATTAAAGTCCTTTTTATTTTAGTTGAATGGAAGTCTTTAACATCAATTACTGTTTCAAACTGTTGCCAGCTTTTAATTGCAACCATTTCACACTGATTTTGCTATAACCGACTGGCCATAACTAGCTAGGAGAGTAAATAATATATTTGTATCTGCATTGTGATAATTTTTGACAATGCTGTATCTTGTGTTAAGTGTTATTTCACATCATTTCCTCACACAATGTTACTATGAGCATTAGATTTGTTTTTAAGTTGTGGGCATTGTAGTTAAATGCAATCTAACATTATTCCGAATAAGCCCACGGTATCTCTGGGATTGTTTTGTGAGTGTTTTTTCAGCAGTTTTTTTTGTCTTTTTGAGGGTAGATAATGTGGACATTTCTGCAGGACAGCCTCACACCAACACATTAACCAATGTCAGGACTTTCTTCAGTATAGGGAGTCCCGGCAAAATAGAGCTTATGAAGGTCAGTGATGTATGTGAATGTTCACACCAATAATAAATTGCAAAGCAGCAAGATAGACTGTATCCAGATGTTTCAATACTGGAGCTGAAGAATGAATACGATGCGGATCTTGGCATGTTATTTCAAAGACCTACTCGAGCCATTTTGTTTTCACATAAACATGACACCCTCAGACTTTACATGTAGTAAAATGATTAATGTAAATCCAAACATGTACTGTAGTACCTCTGATATATCTAATGTACAAAGGAACTGGATAACTTCATACAGCAATCCAGTGGCTTCAAATATTGGTTGAGACATGGCATTACAAATCCATGTTTTATGTAATCAGTTCATACAAAGCAGGCAGGCACACACACAGACACACAGACAGTTTATATTCAACCTTCATCGCCATAGCAAGAGTAGATAATGATTACAATATGTTTACAGACTATCCCAAAAAAATCTCTAGACCTGTCAGTGATCAAAATGTCGTAGATACTCATATTATCAACAGACTGTCAAAAACAAAGTAAATGCTTGCTAATGTTAGTTATATTTAGAATAAGGGTTGGGGACAATGTTTCAGGTTGGAGATGAGGCTTAAGGTTAGGTTTAGTGTGACTGTAGTATATAGAACGTATTTATAGAACCTGTCCTTTTAGTTATAGTGATTGTTTATTTGCATTGGTCTCACTCAGACACTCTCTCTATTTTAATTCCAGATGTGTTTAGGAGCATATATAAAAACCTACCTTGTTGTCTGACATCCATTTTCTCCTACATCGTTGGCTTTTTTCTGTGTTAGTAATGTACGCTTAATGGCATGTTATGTTTCCCCGGTCTGCTAGAGATTCGTAATAATGCACATGTTCGTAGTTAATTAAAGTGTTGTCAACAGGCTGTAGATCCATAAAGCCACTGCAGATTGACTAACCCAATAACGGGTTATAGAAATAACAAGTCGGTGCAACAGAATAGTCTTGTCCTTCATTTGAGTTTTAGTTTGGTCCGTACATCACAAACGTACATCAATTTCTGTCAGACGGAAACATGCCAAACAGTATAATCTATGGTGAGAAAAACATTTTATGTGAGACATTTGGCTTGGGTGGTCACAATGTTCATCTTTTCAATCAAAGAACATCTCCCAAGTAGCTTACAAAACCCACACATGAACAAAGAGACATGATTGATGAAACTGCTCACATAAACACAGCAGCAGCTTTCAAAATACAACAAAAACTGTACATCACCCAAAATAACACTTTATACTAGGTCCGGTTAGTCTTTATTATGAGTCCCAATTTCCATCTGTAGATTTTCTATAGATAGTAATATGATCATCAAACTTTCAACAAACTTTAAGAAAGGAAAGACAATCAGTTGATTTCTCTGTTTTGTTGTTTTTGCCTCTTCTTTGCACACTCACTACCTTCGCACCTCACAGTCTTCACTCCCGCAGGGGTTTGGATTCCCATGATGCATTGTGTTGCAGACAAAAAATATGTTGACATTTGATTGGTCCTTGCCTTGCTAACATCTTCACACATCCGGGCCGGACCAAACCTGAACTCAGACATACAGTTAAGGCTAAAGCTAGTTCAGATTTGGTCTAATCCAGATGTCTGTGGATGTTGAAACCAAGGCCACGGCCAGTAAACGTTCACCCACGTAGAGCAAAGCATATTACTGGATGCCCAGTAAGCACTGCTTATTGCTGACTGAAAATACTTTAACATTTGTTCCACTGGCCCTACCTCGTCACTGTTTTAACTTCCAGTCAGAAAACGGCAAAAATAATGTATTAATTCATTTTGCTGTAGGCTACATGAGTAGAATACATGTAAACACAAAAAAATAAAAAGTATGTACATTACAGAAGATTACAGAAAAAGCTCATGGCAGTTGGGATGTGTTTAAACCTATTGGTTTTTAAATTGGGGAGCTTATGACTGTTATTCCCATAATGCTTGTTGGTGCTCCTGAGTGGGAATGTTTGCTGAAGATAAATTCCAAACATCCGACTTCTTTGATGAACAATTTAACGCCCCACGTTCTTAGTCTTTAGTTAAAATGATAAAAACACAAGATAATTCATCTATAGAAAATATATGTACAGTAAAAAATATTTTATCATTGTTTTGCTCTTTTTTTGTGATGTAGCCTATACAAGAATATATATCCGATATATAGAAGTACAGTCCATGTTTTGTGATAATCCAATTCCATTTGGATGTCGTGATGTGGGTCAACAGTTCCTAATGTTCCTAAAGGGCACTATATCTAATGTTATTTTGTCCTTACAGAATTTAATATCATAAGAAAAACAACAGTAAAAAAGTACATGGTATTTCTACTGCATGACCCCTTTACATTTCAAATGTAGGAAACTTCTGCCAAAGGGTGATACATCACATTAAGAACCACCACGTGCACCAGAACAAGTGCCTCAGATCTACAGAATTCTCCTTGGATGGAATAGTGCCTAGCAAAGGGCTTGTTTGTGGAAGAATGTCCTTGAATGTCGATTGGTAGTATGGTCCAGCTCTGTTTGTGGACAGAGCCTCAGGATGTCCTTGAGTGTCAAAGTGTTACCTTCATCCTCCAGTCTCTCCACCGTATCCATGGAGAACCTTGTAGGTGGTCGTTAGAGTTAATAGTCCATCTGTCCAGATATACCGGGCAAAACAATGTGCCTGTGTGTCTGTGTGAGTGTCCGTGTGTAACGTCCTCCCGTCCAGTGCCAGAACAGCGTTTAGGAGCAGGTGTGGGCTCCGTATATTAGTCTGTGGGAAGGGTGGGGGGGAAGGTTAGAGGCCAAGGGACAGGGCTGATATGCCCCTGAGAAGGTTGGAAGCAGGTTAAACCGTTATTTTCATTTAAAATAAAAATATCGGGAACATCCTCCCACATTCAGCATCAGCAGTGATGACAGACAGTGAAGTACATATTTGGAGGCAACATCAAATCTAAATGTATAGATGCTAGCCAGTTATCAAGCCCTTTACTTAGTCAGCTAGTCAACTATGACTAACAGTGACCCCAACTGCTGCCGCCAAAGTAAAAGCAAAAATAGCTTAATTTGATTTTGTTTAAGCTGAAAAATAAATCGTGACCCTGGCCCCCCATTTCAAAATGCAACCTCACCACAACCCATCAAACCAGTGCCATCCCATGCCCCATCATCCAGTGCCATCCCATGCCCCATCATCCAGTGCCATCACATGCCCCATCAAACCAGTGCCCTCCCATGCCAATCTGCCAGTCTCTGTCTTCACACTAAAAATGAAACAGGGTTTTGCCGAACCTGTCAGGCCCCAGCAACATAAAGGAAATAGTGTTGTATTATAATCCTCCACATTGCCATGGGCCTCTAACCATTCCAAGCTTAACCAGAAACGCTCTGCAAGCTTTGGGGCCCAGAGTCCCCCTATTAATCCATCATATGGCTGGCCCAATGATTTATCCATTTGGTTTCTATCACTTTCCCTGCTGTCTCTATCTTTCTTGCTGATCCGTGACCCCAAGTCACCTCGATTCTCTAAACAATACCTGGAGAGAGTTGACAAACAGAAGGCTGATTATTCATCTCTTTGTACTGGTTAGTCCTGAGGAGATTGGCACACTAGAGCCCCATCATCCAGTGCCATCCCATGCCCCATCATCCAGTGCCATCCCATGCCCCATCATCCAGTGCCATCCCATGCCCCATCATCCAGTGCCATCCCATGCCCCATCATCCAGTGCCATCCCATGCCACATCATCCAGTGCCATCCCATGCCACACCATGTCATGCCAGTCGTTAGCTTTGCTAAACATGAAACAGGCACCACCAGCAGATGGATTGATCTGTTGCCAAGGCTTCAGATACGCACCATATATTGTTCACCTGGCTGGGAATTATCAGGTGTCTGTCTGTCAAAAGACAACATGTGGCGCTGAGCTAGAAACACGCTTTTCTGATTAATGCAGAAATGCTTCAGAATATTGAGTATGTTTTAATTTTTATAACAAGGCTTATTTCTCAGGGTTGTATATCGGCTTGAACATTCTACAAAAGTGCTGGAAGACTGATGAATGCAACCATCTTCTTGCTCTTTCCTCTGGCTCTTTCTTCTTTCTTTACTTGTGTGCCGCCTCAACAGTCCACACGGCTCACAAGAATCCATCTAATGTGTGTAGATAGAACTCAGTTACAGTACACACACACACACACACACACACACACACACACACACACACACGTCTAGCAGATATGTCGTGCAACCCAGGGAAATGCGTTGGAGTACTGACTGTGAATCCAAATTCACACTGAGACCCAGCCTTGGGTGGAGGCTGACAGCTCCCAACATATTGCTAATCTCACATTCTGGACTGCATTTTTGTTTGGTTGATATCAACTTATTAAGACTCCATCATTCCGGGATGCTACAACTGAAGAACTAATTTCCGAGCTAGCTTTATCTGTACAGCATTCCCACAATCGTAATGAATTTCAACATGCCTCCTGTACATGATAAATGATAACAGATCTTACTGAAACAGTAACATGTAGTCAATACAATAACAAACGGGGATTATGAGCAATTTCATCGTTGAGTACCCTTATCCCCATGGCAATGGGTTTCTCAAACTGCTTTGACAGTATTTGCTGCACCACATATATGGAGTTCCTGCGCATCTATTATCCTGCAATATTTGGATGTTAGGCTACATTCCCTTCTAATCAGAAATATTGATTTTGAAATTACATTTTTGTTTGGGTCCCATTCCATTAGCTCTTTGCAGGTAGGTAGCGCAGGCTATTCTTCTGCCTTGTAGGTCAACAGAGAGACACATAATTTAGCTTGTGTCTGCAGTAACAATTGGCTTCTTACTGACACTGTGTAGACCATAAATCTAACACGATTTCAGTGAAAAGTGTCAATGGTACGAATTTGAAAAAGAGGAATGATTCACTGCCTATCTGTCTGTGTACACACTATGTATGTCTATGACTGTCTCAGTCTGTCTTTGTCCTTCTGCCTCACTGGCTGCCTGTATGAGACTCAAACCAATCCCAGCTCAGTCCTGTTTTGAATCTCGATCCCAGACCTTTTAAAGCAGAATATGTGTTCAAACAATAAGTCAAACTGGGCCAAATGATAGAGACTAAATATGCTGTTTATGCATTTGAAAACTTGTACTGCATGTTGAGGTATCGAAAGACTGCTGTCTTTGATGGGTAGATTGTCCAGACCTCTCAGTCTTGATCAAATCTCTAGAATCCTCAAAAACCATAAGAAAGCTAAAGTACAGTGAAGTAGTTATTGAACTTTACTCAGGTAATAGATGCACCAACAAGCCCTAATCTTGAGTGTCCGGACTGATCTGGTTTCGACTAATGTCTGTCACATGCATGTTGTTACTGGTCTATTCTTTTTCCAAAATCAAAATTTTCAACACTTCTTTGAACAATATTTTATTACATGATATAAAGGTGCTGGGGAGGGACTGGAACACTGGTCAGGATCAGTGCAGGGATGAATGGAAAAATACAAACAGGTCCTTGAAGAAAACCGGATCTATTGAATGTCCTTGAGCCTGCCCTTCAACTCCATTGACTATCTGTGGGGTGAACTAAACATTGCACTTCACGGATGTAGCTCCCATTTCAATTTCACAAAGCTTGTGAGCATCAACATGGAAGAAAGGGCGGAACTGCCCATATCCAGGTCTGCAAAGCTGGTAGAGGCAAACCGAAGGTGATGTGAAGCTGTGATCACTGCCAAAGGAGCTTCTACACAGTACTGAATAAAGGGTCTGAATGTTTACCGTTGTGCTCATAAGTTTGCATAACCTGTCAGAAATTGGGAAAATGTTGCATTTATTTCGAAAATATGACTGATAATTCAAGGAAAGAATTTTATTCAAGGATAGTGATCATATAAAGCCATTTATTATCCCAGTTGTTTGACTCCTTTCTAAATCATAATGATAACATAAATCACCCAAATGGATCAAAATTGTATATAGCCTTGAATGTTTGGCCTTGTTACAGACAAACAGATGGACAGACAGGTACAACTGGGAATGAAAGGTGAATTTGCAATTAGTGTCTGTGTTTAAATAGTCAATGACTTTGTTAGCTCTCATGTGGATGCACTGAGCAGGCTAGATACCGAGCCAAGGGAAGCAAAAAAAATGTCAAAAGACCTTCACAACAAGGTAATGGAACTTTATAAAGATGGAAAAATATATAAATAGATACCCAAATCCTTGCAAATGCCAGTCAGTACTGTTTAATCACTTATTAAGAAGTGGAACATTTTGGGATCTCTTGATACCAAGCCAAGGTCGGGTAGACCAAGAAAGATTTCAGCCAAAACTGCCAGAAGAATTGTTCGGGCTACAAAGAAAAATCAGCAGGTAACCTCAGGAGAAATGCAGGCTGCTCTGGATAAAGATGGTCTGGTTGTTTTAAGGAGCACAATGCGACGATACACCTAAACAAAATTGGCTGCATGGTCAAGTTGCCAGAAAGAAGCCTTTACTGCACCAATGCCACAAAAAAGCCTGGTTACAAAAGGCCCACCAACACATTGAAAAGTCTCAGCTTCTGGCACACAGTTATTTGGAGGGATGAGACCAAAATAAAGCTTTGTGGTAACAACCATAAGCGCTATGTTTTAAGAGGAATCAACAAGGCCTATAGAGAAAAGAATTCAGTCCCCACTGTGAAGCGTGATAGCGGCTCACTGGTGTTTTGGGGGTGTGTGAGCTCTAAAGGCACAGAGAATCTTGTGAAAATTGATGGCAAGATTAATTAGGTTATCAGAAAATACAGGCAGACAATTTGCATTCTTCTACACGAAACCTGTGCATGGGACGCTCTTGGACTTTCAAGCAAAACAATGACTCTAAACACAAGTGGACCGCCCCCCCCCCCCCCCCCCCCCCACAGTGGTTACAGCAGAAAAATTTGAAGGTTCTGGAGTGGCCATCACATTCTCCTGACCTTAATATCATCAAACCACTCTGGGCTGATCTCAAACGTGCGGTTCATGCAAGATGACCAAAGGATTTGTATCATGGAGGCATGATACAAAACCTGGAGGCATTTTGCAAGATTTTGGGGCCTCTTACAAAAGACTGCACAATTTAATTGACGCTAAAGGGGGCAATACACAGTATTAACGAAGGGCAAGCGGACTTTTTAACAGGGGTTTTTTCATTTTTTTCTTTGTTGCCATGTTTTGGTTTATGATTGCGCCATTCTATTATGATCTACAGTTGAATGTGAATCCCATAAGAAATAAAAGACATGTGTTTTGCCTTCTCGCTCATGTTTCATTACAAATGGTACATACAGCTTTGGGAAAAACGCTGCTCTCCTTGCTTTGTTGGCATCCTCATACCCTGCCATGATGTTCAGAAATGGATTAGTAACCATTTCTGACCGGAATGGCAATGATTATTATATAAATAAACATTGACTCACCTCTTGTGCTACCGCATATTTCTATCATCTGGCTGGTACTCATTTTCTCACTGCTCCCAGCTTACTTTTCTGAGGCTGCCCAGAAAACTGATGTCACTGCCATCCTTCTTTGTGCTCACTGTGACACTCACTGTGAATGAAAGCTGACTGATAAAACTGCTTGCACTGCAATCAAATCACTAACAATGCTATTTATCATAAGCAAATACAACAATATAGTATACTGTACGAATATGCAATCAGTGAAGTCGACTACTATCTGCACAAATAACATGCAGCTCAACATAAATGATTGACACTTTACTCAGACTTCACCTGAGCTTTCAGACATTTCTAACAAAGTCATTAGTATAAGACATTAACGTTAGTTGAATACGCACATGATCTCAGTTGTGATGGTTGTAAATCTAATTAGTGTAAATCTACCTGCTTTCACCAAAAATATTTGTTTACCCTCCATGCAATTACTGACGCTTTTAGCAAACTATTATTTATTTCCACAATTACACTTCCAGTGCAAAAAGGCGCGTTGATGTTAAAACTATCACAATCGACAGGACGATATACTTAACACACATGTTACATTTTAGTTTTCCAATTTGTATAGCTCAGAGAGTAATCAGAGAGTACGATATTCGTCACAGATAGTACCTACCAACAGCAATTGACCGATGGCTTCTGCTAGTGTACAAAAACAACACAAGGACAAATTACACACAGAACTGCAGTAAACCGCCAAACTAGAACCAGCAGTACTAATAATAGCATTTTGTTAAGTTTAGTTATGATTATGTGTAGTTATGACATTTGCTATTTACTACTTTTGGACGGCAGTTGCCTCTTGTATTATAGCACATTATAATTTCATTTAAATGTATATATCAATATATATGGGGGGGGGGCATTTTGAGCATATTTGAATATGGGGGGGTGTGTGTCTCTAATATATATTGTAATTACGGCCTTGAGAAATATGATTTGCCTAATAATTGTGCATGCAGTATATTGTCCAGGCTCAGCACGCTGCTAAAATTACCTAAATGTTTATTAAGTCCAAACCAAGACCACCTAATCGCAGGTGTAGTCACTATGCAGGACATAAAAATAGAGACAGTAACCATTATTTTATTGATACATTTCTCACCTTTCCACCTCACCAAGGTTTGGCTCTTTGGGTTTTTATTGGATAAATAGTACATATTGAGTCAACAAGGCCAAACATAAATTGGCAAGAATGTTTTGTAGACTTTTGTAGATTTTGCAGCAACAGAAAACTGTTGCTGCAAAATCGATACATTGATACTAATGGGAAGAAGCTGTTAAGAGACAATTAAATATTTATGTGCCAATATCTTGCCTGTAAAGAGAGAGATGTCAACAAGGTGCAGAGGATGGAGGTTGAGGGAAAAGCAGAGCAAAGACAGGGATGGGGGAAAGGAGAAAAGCAGAAAAGTAGGAGAGGATGAAGAACAAAATGAGATGAAGCAAGCAAGCAAGCAAGCAAGTTTATTTATATAGCACAATTCATACATAGAAGCAATTCAATGTGCTTTACAGTGAAAATAGAAATAATGCAATAAATCAAAAACAATTAATTAAGAAGAGAAATATAAAAACAGCATAAAAAATACAACAGGATAATAGAAATGAGATAAAATATAAAACACAAAGCTAGAGGAAT
>JACXGJ010016800.1:0-11889 GCA_016801105.1 Esox niger
CCCCCCCCCCCCCCCCACAAACCCAAACACACTTTACGTCAACCTTACCATTCCTGACCCAAACATATTTTCCACCCAAACATGCTTTCCTCCAACGGGTCTGAGCAGTGCTCTGGGACATGTGAGGTAACGGTTGGGGCTGGAGGGCTCTATTCTTAGCCACCCCAAGCCGCAGCCAATGCCAAACACTGGTAAGGCCCTTTACACGCTCTCGCTACATCTGACAGGTCACCTAGCAGGACGAGTGATTGCAGCAGCTATAACAGTCTGGCATGCGTTCACATTTACACTGCTGGGACGCGTGCGACTCGCTGTGCGCTCTGCGTTCGCAACGCTGGACACAAGGGTGAACCCGGGGTTGGATCACATCACGTTGGTCGCGGGGCGTGTCGGGCGCCACTTCTGAGAGAACCGTTCCTGACACCTGACTGACCTTTTAACAGGTCTCGCCAGAAATGTGTAAACGCTACCCCACAATGCTATCATGATCCCTTTTGACTTTTTCAAAGGGAGGGCCTTTGAGGATTTACTGCAGTACGCTGTCTCCTAAAGCCTGGGTATCAAAAGTTCTTTTGGACCCATAGACCCCCTGGTTAAGCAGCAAAGCATGTCATTCTAAATAAACTCACTCCCGAGTCACACGGCAGACAAAATCTGTCTGGTCTACAGTCAGCCAACACACCGTCGTGTGTGTCTGTCTGTCTGTCTGTCTGTGTTGGAGGGTTTGCAGGGTTTGACTTGGAATGCAGGAAGCCTCCCAAGGAGTGACTGGACGAGTCCAGGAGGTTTGGTTTTATTACATAGCCAGGCCGTGGGGTTCTGGACCCATGTCAATCCCATGGTGACCCACCTGCCTGTGTCTTGGTCCCTCCCAAAGTGTCTCACAACAGCACCTTTCACCGGTATTGTTGGGCAGTTATATCCAGCTTCTTTTTGCAGTATGCTTCCTGTTTTCAGAACATACCCAGAGGTCTTGTACCATGCTGAACACAGGTCTGTTCACATGCGACCCTCTACCCAGTATATACTAAATCAAATCCCATTTCATCCGCTTGTTGTTGTTACAAAATGCGGTACAGATGCACAGCCAAAAGGACAAACAAGGCAGAGGCCAACGCATGCAGTCTAGGATCAACTCCCTAGGATGCACATTAGATAGGAATGAAGCAGAGTCATGGCTCTCTTCTGACCCTACCAGCTAGTGATTTAAGTGCGAGTATGTGTGTGTGTGTGTGTGTGTGTGTGTGTGAGAGCCATCAGACCCACTGTGTTATTCACAGTAATCCCATCTCCATTTAAAGAGTGTGAGGCCATAAACAGACCCCTGCCAACCCCCAAACGTATTTCCCATCTCCTGACGCCAAAACTGTGAAAGCACCTGAAACCAGAATGCACTACGAGTCAAAGCTGCTGGCCAGTGAATAGAAGTCTAAAGAAAGTGTGCGAGCAGGTGGATGTATGGCCGTGATACTCATGTCTACGTGTCTGGACCTTGGCTGACCTGCGGGAAGCAGCGTGACCTCTCGAGTTTGGCTTCACAGCCCTGACAGCTGTTGCCTTTCAAACCAACACACAAGTTGTCCTGCCCCCAACAACACACGCACACAACCGCAACCACGTCACAAACTGAGCCTGTCACGACCCGCCTCGTTGACAACAAAGGGAGATGACAGCACTTCAAAGAACACAGGGATCCCTGAAAAGAAACACCCGCACTTTCCCGGGAAATGAAAAACAGACACACACTTAGCTTAAGGACACAAGTAAACCCACAAACACTGCTGGTTGGCTGACAAACCGGCCAGAGGGTGGACGGAGAAGCCGCAACACCTTCCCGCGTCGACGGCTGATGCCGCAACAGATTAACGTGAGCCACTTTCACCGTGCCGCACTCAGGAATATCTCACTCCCCTGTGTCAACCGAAGCCTGTGTGCTTTGACGCAGCCATGTTAATGGAGAAGGGAGCTGTGGAGTGGCGTGTCCTGACGCGGCCTGGCCGGGCAACTGGATCAGGACAGGCCTCAGCTCTCAGCCCTCCCTGTCCGTGGGTTTGTTTTCTGATATGGCCAGGGGCGGCAGTGGTGTAGATATCTCCTACAGGGCATGATGGACAATTCCTGACCATACACTTGGTTTTGTCCAGTCAATCGTGGGCTCACACACCGCTGCCCCTCCCCTTCAATACCAGGCCAAGTGGCGGCGTCACGTGGACGTTCGCTAGGGCAGCACATTATGGAACGTTGGGACAAAAAGACACTTTCTAGAAACAAACACCCCCCTCCGACAAGTAGGATAAAGACTCCCATTCACTCTGCAGCTTTTTTTTTCTTTCTTTGCGCAATATTTGCCCACTGTGGCCCTGGAATGTATAGAAATGCGGACAGACACGTGAGTACTTACTCATCAGTGGGGTCCGCCCTGCTGAAAGCCTGGATGACCAATGGGAACTCAGACTTCACAATGTACAGGTAGCTTGACATGGCTGTGAACGAACCAAAAAAACATGAGTGACGTGTAGAAACGTTTGACCCCCTCAGTCAACAGACACAGGCATAACTTACTTATGTTGGAAGAAAGTCCTACACACATCCAGAAGGGTGTGGAATTACCTATGTTCAAAGCATTAGCTATACATTTGATTTTCAACTACATACAGCTTTTTAGGTCTCAAAACCAAATTGAGCTTAGCCGCATTTCGTACGCACTCATATTGCATCATGCTTCCTCAATTCTTCAATCTGCGTTTTATAAGCTAATGTTTTTTTTATGTGCCCTCTTTGAATGGGTGATTGTCAACAGTCTATGTAGAACCATATTCTCTGTCTAAGCCTCTCTTATAAGCCTATGGTAGTGTTTCCCAGTCCTGGGAACCTCAAGAGGTGCATGTTTTTGTTTTTGCCCTACCACTTCCACACATTGACGTAATCAACCATCAAGTCTTAAATTTGAATCAGATGTGTGATTGCTAGGACAAAAACAGAAATGTGCTCCCCTTGGGGTCCGCAGGACCAGGATCGGGAAACACTGTGGCCTTCACCCGAATTCCTCTCTGTGTGGTCTTATGACACGTTTCATTTCATTGCGACTGTCGCCGTACAAACCCAAAAGTCAACGTGGCTTATTATGCTGCTTCTGTCTCAGTCAGAGGTATCAGCCCACACAGCCAGCCAACCCCTCAACTGTTTAGAGGTAGTTAACGCGAGACAGTGATACTAAAGATAACACACCACCAAGTCCACTGTCACAGAGATAGAAACGGAAAGAGGGAAATATGCAAACAGACAAAACACCAGTCAAAGACACCGAGAGTTTAGATAGGGGAAAGACATATTCCCTGCCCACCATATTCCTGAGTTAAAGTAAGGGCTGTATTAGAATTTAGGAAATATCGTCTGGAATAAGAAGTAGTATGAAGGGCTCTATTCCACATAGAATTGTGACCACCTCACCTCCGATGTTCTGCAGTGTGATGGCAATACCAGCGGCCATCTTGCCTGGGGTGCCGAAGGCCCGGTAGCCCAGCTGTTCGTAAGCTCGGATTCCTGGGAGAAGAAGCGTGTTGCACAAAGTCTATGTTACACCACTTTACGGAGTTACAAGCAGGTAGTCACCTCAACAATATATAGTTAAACATAGAATCTAGATGAGGGCCAGCTTACCCACAATGCCAGAGGATTTGAGCAGCAGGTGAATGGAATAGGAGGAGAGAGCGGCTACAGCAGTCAGGAGAAACCTAGGGGAAGAATAAAATATTAAGCACATGACCAAACACATCTATTGTTGCCCATTTAATTATTTTGTTATCCAATATGAATCAAAATGTTTCTCTCAAATGAATTGTGCCTAACTTGTAGGAATGGCCCTATCTCCTTTCAGCGACTCCCAACCGGCTCAGGTGGGTGAAGATCAGGACATGGAACCTGGGAAACATGCTCCACAATGCAGAGCTGTTTCTTGTTATAGATATTTTTTTAATTCCCATTACTGTTCATAGCCTATTCTCATCACAGCAATTCCAAGCAGGCTCTGGAAAGCACTGTTTTGTCAAACGGGAAGTACTTTCCAGCATCTACATGCATGGAGGAGAGTGCATTTACTGGACGCCAATCACGATTGAGCTTGCAGATGCTCCACCTACTCAAAGTAATTGTGAGAATTGTGAGTGCTCATACTTTGAGTAGTTCTATACCAAAAAAGCTTACACTATTTATGACCTGAGTGACCACCCACCAGCGTGATTGGTTGCATAAACATTCTACCCATGAATTCTCATATCTACCTGCATTTGGCAGGTGACAGCTGTTAATATCAGGCTTAGACTTCAGTGCAATAAAATGTGTTAAATGTAGAGACTTGCAAGCTCCTAACTAACTTTAACACTGTAGTACTGAACTCTTTACCTCCTCTCTGCAAATATGTAAGTATAGTGTACACACACACACGCAGCATTTAGTGGCTTGACTACGAGCCAATTCGACCACACTAAGTTTGCGATTAAATTACAGCAGTGTCATTCAAAAAGGAAACATTTGAAGGTTTCATGTTACACACAAAACCCATTATATCCTGAAGGGAAACCTACCAACAGTGGAAAATTACTCTAGCTAGATAGGACCAAGTAAGTCAGTTTGGCCGGCCAAACGCAAACTGCAGCCATGTGACCAACCAAAAGCCAAACACTTTTTCAGTAGATTCTGATATGAAAATGCCAAACCGCGTGAGGGTAAGAACTCCAAGTGAGAGGTGTGTGGGTCTGTGTGTGGTTGGGTGGGGGAGCATAATAAAGGACAGAGATATCCTTCTCACTATTCCAGCCTGTTGCGATACTCTGAGAAACAACGTTTCCCACAACCCCTCTCCCCCTTGCGCCCTGATGCCAAAAGAGAGTTCAGGGAGGAGCTGCCGTTTGCCTACAGATGCACTGACCCCTGGGTAAAGGAACCTAGCGTCCTCTGGTCAGCATTCCCAGACGGTCAGAGGGCGCTCCCAGTGCTGTTCATTTTCCGTAGATCTCAGAGTCCAGCGGGTATGGCCAGATGGAGGCCACTTGACCAGAGCTGTGGTTGGGTCCGAGCATCAGGCCGTATTTTGATATGTGGGCACAGAGTTTGAGCCCTGACATTTAGCTGACTGCCCCAACCTAAACAGGGCATTTGGCACCGGGCAATCCCTCCATGGGTCACCATTATTTTGTAGAGAAAATGGGACATTGTGAGTGCGGAATCCGTTTTCCGGGCTTGTGTTAAGATGTCAAAGAACCTGTATTCCCACTCCGCTTTGGGAAATGCTGACCGGCGCTGTGTAGTGCATCATGGGATCTCACAATGTATCGCCCTCGCACCGCGTTCTCCAAGATCCACCCACGTTCCCTGGGAACTGCTAAGGTGTTAGATGTGATGAGGGTCAGTGAACGTCTATTTGGGACTACTCGCTCCCTTGCGAAATGCTTGGCTTTTTCCTCTCCTGCTATCTGTCTCTGTCTGTCTCTCTTTCGCTCAGTACGTTACACATGAGAAACAGGCTGTGGGTGCTTCACACCCATGGTGATACATCTCCAATTTCAATCTCATAGGTTTTATCCATGAAATAACAAAGGACATGGAACAGGGACTTGACATGTGACCACAGTTACAGCAAACAAGCCTTATTGACCTATAGAACAATATTTGTCCAATGTTAGTAATTTTGTACTTAGATGGAAAGACAAATCCTTGTGGGAGAATACACAGACAAAAATAATCCATGCCAATTGATCTTTGCTTCTCGAAGTCCAGAGTAATACATCTATTTGTATCCACTGAGCCCAACCTGAGACCAGCCAGAGGTCACAAAGTTAGCGAAATTCCACTGTTAATTTGAATGTTCTCATAAAAGAAGAATTAAGGAGACTACTTACAAAACCAGTATTTTTTTTTCACTGCAGTGATCCTCAATGAATGTGTTCTTAGTAGGGTAGGAACGTTAAACAGAAAGCCTACATGAAGAAAGCTCAGTTACGCGGTTGAACGGATTCCCATCCACCGCGGTTTCTCAAGGCCGACCTTGTCCGTCATTAATTGGTGACATTCTGTTTTTGCAGAAAATCCTGTCTTACATGTCACTGTGACCAAATTCGCAACAAAGACCAGAGGTCAGTCAAGCCGAAACCCCCAACGGTCGTGCAGTCTAACTGCAGTGGGCCAGCGGGATCTAAGGAGGTTTGTGGATGATGCTTCCCTCTTCAGGAATTCATCCGATGGGCTGTGTTCCCATGGATGACCCCGTTTCCCTCCCTGCACGGAGGCCTGCTCTCTGCAGCTAAACAAACCGAAGAAAGGCTCACACGGCCTTACCGCACTCCGGTCAGACGAAAGCCGAGATTACATTTTCCCTCTGATCTTTTGTATGTTACCATGACATGGTGAGGGGGACAGACTGGGACAGAGGGACAGGAGAAAGAAGGGCGGACATGTCTGACCCTAGAAAGCGAACCGGTGGCAGAGGGACAGGCAGGCGGGGCTATTCTGGGCTGTGTCCTTTCTGGGGCCTATGTGTGTCCACGAAGGCGGGGACATGACTTGGAGTCATGAGGGGAGGGTTAGGAACGGTGAATATCACGACCCAGTGCCCAGCGCCGACATTGAGGCAGGCAGGCTGGCTCTCCCGGCAAATAGCATTCCTGGTAGTCCCAGATCCCTCCGAGAAGAGAAGGTCGTGGCTATTTTCGACTCCTGGCCCCTCTGACCGTGTGGACTTCCATGTGCAGCCAAAAGGCTTTCAGTGGGACTGGGAAGCCCGTTCTCCACAGGACCTCTGGTTAGGCTTATAGATTTCATGACAAACTAACAGTGGTCGTTACTATCAACAAAGACCAATAGCTAATGGGTATCTCCTACTGTGTATTGCACTCAGTGTCAGTGAAAGCTAGCACTATTTCAGGGTGCCGTTTTGGGGTTTCAGGTCTCCTGAGATGGAATAAGATGACAACACTAAGCAGCATTATGGGAAAGGGACAGACAGGAAACACGGGGCAGGCCGAGACATGTACATTTCCATTACATTTTTGCTCATTTAATGGACGCTGTCATCCCTGCGGAGTCCCAGTCATAACAGGAAAGTGGAGGCGTATAGAAAGCTGAAGGTGTGACTTACAGGAAGAGGAGGATGCCAGTGTTGGCCATGGCATAAGCCAGTCCCAGGATTCCACTGCCCATGATAGCATTTCCCAGGTTGAATACAGACATGCCAAATGACGTCTTTCCCTCAAACTGATCGAAACAAACACAACAGTCTCAGATTCAGTTCATTCATTAAGGACGTAAAGCTGGAGAGGGCTGCTCCTCTAACATTTTTCAAACACTCGTGCAACGTGATGTGGCGAAATGTATTTGCACGCAGTCATACAGTGGCTGCGTCCAAAATGGCTTCCCAGTGGCAGCCTAGTAGCTTAGAGGGAAAGGGGTGCCATTTTGGACTGAGGCAGTCAGTGAAGTTTGAGTTAGTGGAGGTATGAAGTCGGCCAAACTTACATCTGTAAAGCGCAAGGGCTTCTTTCCATTGCCATGGGGCAAGAACTCCTCACTCTCCCCAATGCCATCGGGATCATCGAACCTAGAACAAACAGAAAAGGGATGTTGCAACAAATCTGCCATTGAAACGTGCAATGAAATCGAGCGAAATAGACAGGTTCCTTATCAAGACAGCATTAACGTGCTTCTCAAGGACTGTTTGTGAGTAATGACGTTACATAAGTTGTTCGGGCTACTAGATAAAGCTTGTGTCGGTGTGACTGTGTGTGCATTGAGAACATACCTGACATTTGGGGCACCATTTCTGTGTAGCAAATAGAGTATCCATGGAGTGGCGGCAAGACAAAAACAAGGCAAACATGCACTTAGAAACACAGCAGTCATGAAATCAGTTTTATTGTCTGTTCAGACGTCACTCGCGGGGCTTAATCTCTTCATACTCATTTCTGATGCCATACACTTGGCAAGGAGGACTGAGCAAGCAAACCAATATTTGCATGGCAGAAATACAAACAGGATATAAAACATCAGTCATGACGATATGATGGAGTCTACATTCATGGGTAAATTACCAGCCTTGGGAGTGAATCATATGGATGAAGATCAGGATTGGAATTGGGATTCCAGCAAACTTCCTGATTGGACTGAATTAAAAAGGAATTCAGGCCAACCCTGATGAATTTGGCTACATTTTAGCTAAGCTTCGTTTTCCGAAATAGTATATGAATATCAGCATCACAATAAAGTTTCAAACAAAGCCCAAAACCAATTCTTTCTCCAGAATATACCCTGGGGATAGCACTGCATGCAGTGGGCTAAAGGTTAGCCCTTTCGCAATAATAATATCAGAGCAAAACAGAACACAATATTCAACACAAAGGTTTACCATGGCTGTCAATGTTTAGACAGGAAGACGAAACTCACGTGTCTAATTCCTCTGGCATGGTCTTAATAGGCACATACATGTCATCTGCCAGGTCATGACCTTTCCCGTTAGGCGAACCTCTTAAAATGCTAATCTCTGACTGGTCCTGGTCCATGATCTATACAGCAGTTATCCCAGACGTTGGTTTGGCTAATGTCTGTTCCCTGGGTGTGGTCCTCCCTCCAATATCTAGAGCACGGAGAGACAGAGGAAGACAGCATGAGAAAAAGAGACAGAGACAGAAAGAGATTCATAGAGTGAGACAGCGAGGAGAGAGGGAACATTTCATTGACACAGATTCCATAGCTACTCCTCGGTCTATCATGCTGTCTCTCTCCAGGATAGACACCGTGGATGTAAAATAAATACAGAAAGTGACTGAATGCCTCAATGAACCTAAACAGTGAATCTCATTCTCTACATATAAGAGGAATTTTAATCACCCACCCAACCACCCAGAAGATAAACAACTGGATAAACAATCAGAATTTGTCCGTCTGTGTAAACGGATATATTGACTGTTTAATTGTTTTGAAAGAACTGCAGATTTTTTTCCATTATCACCAGCCATAATGCTGCCTGGAAGAGATGGACATTTTCATAACCAACTACCAAGTAAATTCAAACAGGTCCATAATTAAAGTCTCAAGATCACCATCGGTCATCAGCATGTTAATATTCAGGGAGAACCTTACAGTTATCTTGTATATCTTATTTTTCCATACAAACGTCCTTCAACATTCTGGGAATACGTGCCATACGGGGATCCAGCGCTCAAAGCAGCTGCCTTCGGTTCACATGTCCGGCTACAACACGGGTTCAAATCTGTCCCACTGCTTTTTCAGCAGAAAACTATCTTTCCCACTCACAAAAACAGATAGGATTTAAGATGACGGTAATTTACATTTAATATCTTATTGAATAGAACCACACAGGAATGTTTGTATAATGCTCAGTGTATTATCCTATAGAACAGGAGTCCTGGAATGTTATTTCTTAGCATTTTCTGAAGTATTTTCAATGTCAAAACATCCCTAATCCATTGCAAAAATGTTCTAGAATGTAATCATTTTTAAAACTTAAAATCCGCCTCCAAAAATGCATGTGCATTGTGATTGTTTTGCACAATCCCCAGCGCATTGCGGGCAGTTTGCAAAATAACCATAGGACAACCTCTTCCCAGCGCTAAGAAACGGAGGGTGTCCAGAACGTTTCGTGCTAGCTGGGTGAGCTGGCAGCCCATCATCGCGTATCTTGTGGTTTTACGCTGAATGATGTCACAGGCTGAATGCCTCTTCAATCATAGAACGAGGGTGAAACTAAACCCTCTATTCAGATCCTGTACAATGGTGTCACACAGATGTTTTCCTCCCACGCCTACACTATGTACACAACAGACACATGCCAAACACACCTTGTTGACGCTGAGTGCATCTGGATTAACCCTTAATCCCAAACAGAGATTAAGAGATGGGTACTTTGGGAGTCAGTAGAATTGATCAGTTAAGGAAACGGAGATGACTGGGACAGGAATTATCTGTCAAACGTCAACACATCATTATTAAAGTAGGAATAATGCAATTACATTGTGGCAGCGTTTTCTTTTCTATAGCAATGGTTGGGTTACTGTCTATTGGATCGCATGACGTTGAGAACAATGATTTATCCGTTTTCCAATTTCCTCTGTAATCCCAGAGGGCCCAGACTGACAATGGTCTAACTGATCCAACTGCTTCCTCGGAGAAGACAGCAGTCCCATTGACACCACAAGTGTCCCCCTGCTTGCCGGAGTATATTTAGACACAGCTCTCGGCACAGATGGTGACGGATTACCTACCACAACTCCAGTTTCAACAGGGAAATGACAATCTGTGATTAACATAAGGAAATTGAGCCATTGTGAGGCTCACTGGAGACCACAAATGTCTATCAGCAACTTCTAAATGAAGGGCTTATGACGGAGGGTTCAAATGTAGTATTCATTACAATCTGAAAGTTGGCATAGGATCCCTTCATCTTTCTTGTCTATTTGGGTAAGCTACAGGGCTGCTTATTGTATCTGAATCAAGGAATAAAGTACAATACTGTTATCAAAGAATTATAAAGACAGAAGGCTAGATGGTGGATAGCTGTATTGTCCCTGTGTTTATGCATTGTTATATTCATGCCACGTTTTTTATGCAAGGACTTTGGCTGGTGATCAGGGTCACTGGCAGGCCACAAGATTTGGAAGATTGCAGATGGTCAGTGGAGAGTCAAAGAAAAGGAGAGTCAACTAATAGTCAGTAGAGAAAATAGAGACTACAAGGATACCCACAAATACACACAGACTGTATCCCCTTGTGGGCGAGAGAAAGTATCTGCATCGTCCAGACCTCCCTCAAGAATAGCACTTCGCTTCTGCCGAGTTGCCAGACCAGTAGTGTGCCACAGGTCTGAAATAGCATTTTAAGATACATTGGCTGACTACATACAAATGGGTGAGACACACTTTGTGATTATCTAAGTATTCCCATCATTCATTTTGAGTGTGGGATTATTAAATCAACTTTTAACCGATCTATCATGACCTGTCAAGATCTGAATTAATACAGGAAGTTGGACTGTGTCTCACATTTCTTTATCAAGACTTTTATCCAATAGATTTAGAACGGATAGTGTGCTGCATTTTCACACTTCATTTGGTTAACATTCACTCCTCTTATTCTCCTTCTTGATGATTCTCAACAACAGATGTTGTCTTAATGGTCTCCCAAAATACTCAATAGATTAAATTAAAAATAATCTGACTGGACATAAGCAATGTGAAGAAAATCCCAGCTTCAGGTCCTGACAGGAAAAGGAAAATCCATTTCAGCAATGTAGTTCCTGGAACCGTACTTTTTGTATTTGTTTGATTCTATTATTATGATTATTATTCAGTTAAAGTTACCAAATACCCATGAGATGGTAAGGTGTAGAAAGGTTTACATTTGAAATGACACTGGTCCATATCATCCCATGCAATGCCCATTGGCCACATGGTGGTATTACAACAAGTGGTATGCTGGGACATTTTCAAAGCTTACACCCTCACCCCATGTGACATAGCGTCATAAACACTTAAATCCCTACTTCTTTGGAAAGGATTGACCAATATGCACATAACATGGGGTGTAGCATCAATGGACATGGTTCTAACAATGACATTTTCCAGACTTGAAAATACCTATAAATCAGGCATAGATATTTGGATCAATGAAATTTGGTGAAGATGTTCACAACAGTAGTAAGACACCAAGCTTGCAAGCATGGTGAACATCTGTGGGGTGATCTGAAGAGGGCTGTGCACCGGACATGTCCGACAGATTTGGAGCATTTTTGCAAAGAAGAGTGGGTAAATATTGCCACGTCAAGATGTGCCATGCTAATAGACTCATACCCAAAAAGACTGAGCGCTGTAATAAAATTAAAAG
>JACXGJ010016801.1:0-11887 GCA_016801105.1 Esox niger
GGTGTTGGACAGCCCTGTCTGGTGTTGGTGGTGTTGGACAGCCCTGTCTGGTGTTGGTGGTGTTGGACAGCCCTGTCTGGTGTTGGTGGTGTTGGACAGCCCTGTCTGGTGTTGGCGGTGTTGCACAGTCCAGTAGGGAGAAAAAGTATTTGATACACTGCTGATTTTGCAGGTTTTCCTACTTACCAAGCATGTATAGGTCTGTAATTTTTATCATAGGTACACTTCAACTGTGAGAGACGGAATCTAAAACAAAAAAACAGAAAATCCTGTAGTTCTAGACCAGGTTTGCACTCACTGCAGCAGGGATTTTGGCCCACTCCTCCATACAGACCTTCTCCAGATCCTTCGGGTTTTGGGGCTGTCGCTGGGCAATACAGACTTTCAGCTCCCTCCAAAGATTTTCTATTGGGTTCAGGTCTGGAGACTGGCTAGGCCACTCCAGGACCTTGAGATGCTTCTTACGGAGCCACTCCTTAGTTACCCTGGCTGTGTGTTTCTGGTCGTTGTCATGCTGGAAGACCCAGCCACGACCCATCTTCAATGCTCTTACTGAGGGAAGGAGGTTGTTGGCCAAGATCTCATGATACATGGCCCCATCCATCCTCCCCTCAATACGGTTCGGTCATCCTGTCCACTTTGTTAAAAAGCATCCCCAAAGAATTATGTTTCCACTTCCATGCTTCATGGTTGGATGGTGGTCTTGGGGTTGTACTCATCCTTCTTCTTCCTCCAAACACGGCAAGTGGAGTTTAAACCAAATAGCTCTATTTTTGTCTCATCAGACCACATTACCTTTTCCCATTCCTCCTCTGGATCATCCAGATGGTCATTGGCAAACTTCAGATGGACCTGGACATGCGCTGGCTTGAGCAGGGGGACCTTGCGTGCGCTGCAGGATTTTAATCCATGACAGCGTAGTGTGTTACTAATGGTTTTCTTTAAGACTGTGGTCCCAGCTCTCTTCAGGTCATTGACCAGGTCCTGCCGTGTAGTTCTGGGCTGATTCCTCACCTTCCTCATGATCATTGATGCCCCGCAAGGTGAGATCTTGCATGGAGCCCCAGACCAAGGGAGATTGACCGTCATCTTGAACTTCTTCCATTTTCTAATAATTGCGCCAACAGTTGTTGCCTTCTCATCAAGCTGCTTGCCTATTGTCCTGTAGCCCATCCCAGTCTTGGGCAGGTCTACAATTTTATCTGATGTCCTTACACAGCTCTATGGTCTTGGCCCCTGTGGAGAGGTTGAATCTGTTTGATTGAGTGTGTGGACAGGTGTCTTTTATACAGGTAACGAGTTCAAACAGTTGCAGTTAATACAAGTAATGAGTGGAGAACAGGAGGGCTTCTTAAAGAAAAACTAACAGGTCTGTGAGAGCTGGAATTCTTACTGGTTGGTAGGTGATCAAATACTTACATACGTCATGCAATAAAATGCTAATAAATTATTTAAAAGTCATACATTGTGATTTTCTGGATTTTTGTTTTAGATTCTGTCTCTCACAGTTGAAGTGTACCTATGATAAGAATTACAGACCTCTACATGCTTTGCAAGTAGAAAAACCTGCAAAATCAGCAGTGTATCAAATACTTGTTCTCCCCACTGTATGTTACCCACAGTCATGTCAGCTAACAACTGAGAAAATGATTAGAAATTAGGTCATGATAAGACTATATATATATATATATATATATATATATATATATATATATATGTGTGTATGTATGTCTGTATGTGTGTGTGTGTGTATATATATATATATATATATATATATATATATATGTATATATATGTGTATATATATATGTATATAAATATATACACAATGTCTTGCAATGGAAACTGATGAAAATACAGCGGTATTTTCCAAGAGGACATGTTTAATAAATTTATCTTTCATCAGTTCAATGATCCCACATTGGTCATGATTTTAATCCATGTGACAATCTGTAGCAATCTTTAAAAAGTGTCTACAGCCCTAATCTGAACACCCTGGAGCCAACAAGAAGGGCTCCAGACATTGTGTCCAAAGCTAATGGCCCTACAAAATGCTAATGTGTGCCGGGGCTTAGTTTTTTAGTTTTCTTACAGATATATCCCAATATATAACCAGGGCCAGAGGTTTTCTGAATATGATTATGCAATAATGATTATTGTTCAGATTTAAAAGATATTGCCTTTAGTTGAGTCATAGCAATGGCAGGATGATGGAATTTTATACTTGACTTTACAAACACAGAGAAGTAAAATTAGGCAGACATTCAACACCTAGCATATTACTACAGGCAGAAGGGGGTGTGGCATGAAGAGGGGGTGTGGCATGAAGAGGGGGTGTGGCAGGTCGCCCTGCAACTTAA
Source organism: Esox niger (assembly GCA_016801105.1). Classification (NCBI taxonomy): domain Eukaryota; kingdom Metazoa; phylum Chordata; class Actinopteri; order Esociformes; family Esocidae; genus Esox; species Esox niger. The sequence goes on from JACXGJ010016801.1 coordinate 2,361, forward strand.
AATTCTTTGTGTAAAATAATATAATTAATCCTGGAAAGGCTCTTGACACTGAATTCAGGAGGAATGTGAAGCAGCATTATTGATAAGTAGTGGAGGTATCAGTTTTGATATCCTACCACCTGGTGGAAAGAAATGGAACTGCGTACTTACACACTAGATGCTATTTTAATATAGTTAAACACTTCCACTGCTAATTTCACATACAATTTTTTTGTCTGCTTGGGTCCAAATAATGTCAAAACAACAGTGAACGAATATCCCAAATTGACCTGGCAGAGGATCTGTACATTTGTTTCCGCACTACTTTTTGTTGAGCACATAAGGACAACCTCTCTTTCTTTGAAACGGCTAACCAGGAGTATATGACCAGGAGTATATGACCAGGAGTATATGACCAGGAGTATATGAAATGTATCAAAAAAAGGTGGGATCCCAGAACGTAGTAGTAACTTGTTCACAGTGACACCATTTGTAGTGAATGTAAGTTATAGAAAGAAACAGTGTAGTGATGTGACGGAAGTGAACCCCCTTCAGCAGAGTGGCAGCTGGAATCATTACTGTCAGTTGATCTGCAACACAACCAGGAGGACTTCTAAGAGTCCTTCAAGCCTGGGAGTCCTGATGTGTGGTGTGACCTCATGTCCTTCTTGTTTTAAATAGAACAGGACACAAGGAAAGTTTTACAAAGGATTTATAAAGGACAAGGGGAACTGACCCTACTCCCTAAGCATAATAATATAGCTGTGTAAAACCTTGGGGCTGAGACAGGGGGGTCCAGTGACACTGTGGCCTTAGCCAAGGCTAACCCTCTACAGGGCCCAACAGGCAGGAAGTCACTCCACCCATTTGTGGACTTGGGTCACACCAAAGAGCATAATATAGGACTTCCTGTTAATTTAGCATTTAGTCCTATTTTTTGCAAACTAGTGACAATCTAAGCACTGCCTAATGTATTTTAATAAAGCAACGCTAACAAGCTGGGCTTAAATAACTTCAGGTCTGAGTTTCTCTGTTTCATGGAAACGATTATAGAAGGCATGTAAAGAATGTTTCCCACACCACCCTGGGTTGGGACACAGCTGGACTCAGAGCCACATAATAAATGAATGAAGAAATCAACCAGACAATTAATAAACAATCAATTAATAATGTAATAAATGACAAAATGTATACATTAATTAAACAATAAAGAAATGAAAAAACACATTATCGAATTATTTATGTAATAAGCATGAATAAATTAATGAATAAATAAATGTATGAACGAGTGGATATCATATTTATTTAAAGAGAGATAATAACTGAGGTTTATTTTACAACTGAGTTCTATATTACAAATATTTGCAACATGCATTAAGAATAACAATCACAATTAAATGTAAAATGTCTTATATACACTAAAACATTTAAGATCACTCTAAATGGCATTTCATGATTGGGGGTAAAGATATTCAAAAGCAGTTTTACTCAGTTTTGAATAGGCCCACAATATCTCCAGCAATATCCTCTCTTGAGAACATGTTTTGTAACTGCTCTTCCAACTGATTTGTCAGGGAGGTTTTGCGTGACTGCTTTATATAAAAATATCAACCAGATTCTGGCTCTTCGAGATGTCAGTAATTCCCAAACAACTGAGATATATAACAGAGAGTGATGCTAAAAATTTGAACCAGTGATAATATGGTTGAATAATAAACTACCTACAGAGATTGGAGTGTAGAAGCCAAGGCATGCCTGTATAGCTAATCACCATAATGTAGTAGCACATACAAGTTGACTTAAATCAAAACTATATGTTCTACACCATTTCTTTAACCCCCAATGCAACCCCCTGTACTTTGAATTCATATTGCCTCATTAGTTAGTAGATAATGGCTTTTATTAGGAGTCTGGTAGGTGATACATGAACTGTTTTATAGGATGGTTAATTGAGGAGGAGTACTTCGTTATTATTAAGGAATGATGTTAAGGCAGGATTGTCAAAAAACTAAGAAAATAAATTTGACAAGCAAGAGAGACTGGTGCACAGGGAGGACATTTTAGCATTTCATGTATCGAGATTTGGTGTCGTTGTTGGCAGCATGGGAATAAAATTAGGGGAAACACTGAGCATCTTAATCATGTCTCAGTAACATGTTTTCAGTAACTAATCAGTAACATTTCCCGTTAACATCTTAATAACGTCTCTGTAATATGTTTTCAGTAACTAATCAGTAACATGTTTTCAGTAACTAATCAGTAACATTTCCCATTAACATCTTTATAACGTCTCAGTAACATGTTTTCAGTAACTAATCAGTAACCTGTTTTCAGTAACTAATCAGTAACATTTCCCATTAACATCTTAATAACGTCTCAGTAACATGTTTTCAGTAACTAATCAGTAACATGTTTTCAGTAACTAATCAGTAACATGTTTTCAGTAACTAATCAGTAACATTTCCCATTAACATCTTAATAACGTCTCAGTAACATGTTTTCAGTAACTAATCAGTAATGCACCATGACAGACAGAACAACTGTAACTACAGACTGGACCTGGTAGAAACATGGTGACATATGTTTGTGTTTGATTGCTGCATGTGATTTTTTCCTTCTGGTTTGGCTGAAACATTTGTGTTCTCACACCCCTCTGCCACACACAGTGGGAGTAATTACATCCAAAGTCATAATGAGCTGAATCAGGTTTTCCAAGTCTTTGTGGTCTGAATCCCTGCGTGCCTGTACACTCACACATTTGTCTTTCTACCCTCTTGGGGATCGGAGACATAACACTGACCCTAACCCTGAACCACAAATGCCTGTTCCCCTAACCCTCAACTTAACCTAACTTTAAACCTCAATAACCTAATGATTGACTGAACTAAGACATTGATCTCACACACATACAAACACACATGAATGTACATACACAGTAATATATGCACACCCATCACCAAGCTCCGCCCCTAAAGGGTTCTAGCTTCGCCCCCATAGTAAGCTAGCTCTCAGACAGGTTCTGGGGTTCTGGACTGTAACTCGCCCTCAGGCCTGTCAGAGGTTATGAGAATACATTCCAGATGATTAGGATCACAGAGCGATGGTCATTTGTCATGTGGGTTTCAGGCTGCTAAAAGAAGCCCTGCCCTGGGCCCACTGCCACTCATCCTCAGGTTACCGTGGGAGACCGAGGGAGGCAGGGGGGCCTGAGGAGGTCAGATGGGCTTAAACAATACACTGGTTGATGGATGGACCTTCACTGTAAAACACCTTATTGTCCTTAACTTCCTTTAGCAGAACAAAGATGAAACAGACGTTCTAGTTATTGACTTCTGAACTTTCTGGCGCTATGTACAACTGGGTGGGATTTTAAACATTGAGTTGTATTTTGATAATATCAGCTTTTTAAGTGCCCCCATATTTCTGATGGAGGGTTTTATCACTATAACCAGCTTGACTAACACTAAGAGACAAATGGATGATTTTATCACTATAACCAGCTTGACTAACACTGAGAGACATGGATGGTTTTAAAACCACAGACGTGCGTCAAACTCTAAGCCCCTTCTGGACCATCTCTAACCGTTTCAAGACCATCTCTAACCCACCTTGGACCTAATCCAAACCCTCCTGGACCAAACTTTTAACAGTTTCTGGGCTGATCTCTAGATTTGTGGTTCCCAATCAGGGGGAATAGGTCCCCTGAAAGTACCTGTCTGATATGCAGTGGAAAACAATCATTAAATCAAAGTGAGGGTAAATCAGAGGCATTCTGGGAAGGGCTAAGTTCAGCTGTTTACAGTAACTGAGCAATGATTTTCAACCACTGCTGTAGAATACAGCTTTCCATCTGTCCTCTGTGTAACCTCTCAATTGACATGTTCACCTCTGATCTCTGATGGGGCATTTTGCTAATTTGTTGAAATGTCTAAACCTTCCTCTTCACAGAGGAAGTGTGTGTGTGTGCGTGCACTTAACCGTATCTGTGTACAGGAGCATTAATGTTGTTGTTGGCTCTGTGTTTATATTAATGTTTCATTTGGCAACACTTCACATGCTTGGTGTGGAGATGCCAGCTGCTGAATGTGTGACTCAGTGTTGGCTTTCAGTCAGAATGGTTTTCTCTGAAACCTGGGAGCATAGAAGTGGGAGGAGGTGTTACCTGTGTATTTGTGCCATTGTAGTTTATGTACCAGCATCCTCATGGTAAATGAACTGAAGAGGACATCTTCATGTTTCTGTATCCTGTATAATTAATTGGCTGATCCTTGTTGATGACCTGGTATGAGTCATCACGAGGGATCAGTCAATTACCATACTGATCTTCAGGAGAGATCAGCCAATGTTCACCTTTATTACTGAATTCATGTAGGGGATGGCTATTAAAATTCCTAGTGGAACATGTTTTCTCTCAAGCTCTTCCCACTAACATTCTCTATGTCTGGAAGCCGGTCAAAAGGTTTGGCTCTAATAAAAGATCATACCAGAGATTGACATCAACAGAGATCAAAATAATTTCACAGTAGGGAATGATATATGAATATCTAGTAATGACAGTTCATTCTGTTCTTGGAATCTCAGATCTGAAGTGCTTACACTGAATTAAGGGGCACATTCCTTGGTGACATGACAACACAGGAAAAAAACCCAGATCTTCTGTTCCGTCTTGTTGGTTGTAGCCGGGTTGGTAGAGCATTGGGTCAATAAATGAAAAGAGTAGGTTTGAATCCCTTTTCATTCTATTTTTTATTGGAGATTATGTGGTCTGGATGGCAGCATACATTATGTTGCTCCAAAACCTGTATATATTTTTCAGCATTAATGGCACCTTCACAAATGTGCAAGTCACCCATGCTATGTGCACTAATGCATCCCCATACCATCACAGATGCTGGCTTTTGAACTGTGTGTAGATAAGAAACTGGATGGTATCTCTCATCTTTAACCAGGAGGACGTGGTGTCCATGATTCCCAAAATAATTTAAAATATTGATTTGTCAGACCACAGGACAATTTTGCTGTTCACCTCAGTCCATCTTAAATGAGTTTGGGCCCAGAGAAGGTGGCAGTGCTTCTGGATCTTGTTTATGGTTTCTTCTTCATTGCTTGATAAAGCTTTAACTTGCATTTATGAATGCTGCAATGTACTGTTTACACACAATGGTTTTCGGAAGTGTTCCTGAGCCCATGCCGTGATTTCCATCACATGACCATATATCTGAATCTATGAATGATATTAAAATATGTATATAATGTACTGTAGATGATAAGATCCCCAAACTCTGCTGTTTTATTTTGAGAAGTATTATTCTTAAATTTTTGCAGTGGTGAACACCTCCACATCATCAATTCTGACAGACTCATCCTCTCTGGAATGATTTTTTAATACCCAATAATGTTACTGATCTGTTGCCAATTGATCTAATAAGTTGTGTGATATTCCACTAGCTATTCCACCAAGTGCTTTTGGCATTACACAGCTTTTCTACTCTTCCTAACCCTAACTTTTTTTAAACACGTTGCCGTCATCAAATTCAAAGTGGGCACATATTTTTCAAGATTTGATATGTTGTCCTTGTTCTATTTTCTATTGAATATAGGGTTTAAATGATTTGCACAACATTGTACTTACAGGTACGTGTCTAACTTCCAGTCATTTACTTAATACTTGTACATTTCTGCCCTCTTCTATTTGCACTTCTGGTTAGATGTTAACAGCATTTTGTTGTACTGTACCTGTGTTTGTATGAATCTAATCATTGCATTCTGTTTTAATATACATTTTACACAGCTTTACAACTTTTTGGAAAGGGGTTGCACAATGACAAGCCAATATATGCCTTCATAAAAAACATGAGACAACAGATGAGTATGAGACAACAGATGAGTATGAGACGAGTTCAGAATTTCACATTTAATTTCCTGGTATTCACATCTAGATGTGTTAAACAAATTTGGACATATCACAATCTGTATTTGACCACAGCATTTTTAGGTGAGCAAAAGTAATGGAACAAATTATCTTAAAGTAAATAACATTTAATATTTGGTGGCATAACCCTTGCTTGCAATAACTGCCTCAAGCCTGCGACCCATCGACATCACCAAACTGATGCATTCTTCATTTGTGATGCTCTTCCAGGCTTTTACCACAGCTTCTTTCAGTTCTTGTTTGTTTTGGGGTGTTTCTCCCTTCAGTCTCCTCTTGCATGTTATATTGGGTTAATGTCAGGTGATTGACTTGGCCAGTCTAAAACCCTGCACTTTTCTCTCCTGATGAAGTCCTTTGTTATGTTGGCAGTGTGCTTTGGGTCATTGTCCTGCTGCATGAAAAACTTCCTCCCGATTAGTTTCAATGCATTTCTCTGTAAATTGGCAGACAAAATGTTTCTGTACACTTCTGAATTCATTCTACTGCTACCATCATCAGTTACATCATCAATAAATATTAATGAGCCTGTTCCAGAAGCAACCATGCACGCCCAAGCCATGACATTACATCCTCCATGCTTCACAGATGAGCTTGTATGCTTCAGATCATAAGCAGGTCTATTCTTTCTCCACACTTTGGCCTTTCCATCCCTTTGGTAGAGATTAATCTTGGTCTCATCAGTCCATAAGATCATGTTCCAGAACTAATGCGTCTCATCTCTGTACTTCTTTGCATTTTTCAATCTGGCCTTCCAATTCTTACTGCTGATGAGTGGTTTGCATCTTGTGGTGTGGCCTCTATATTTCTGCTCTCTGAGTCTTCTTCAAACAGTGGATTGTGATACCTTCACCCCTGCACTGTGGAGGTCGTGTCACTTACTGATGTTTTGGGGGTTTTCTTCACAGCTCTCACAATATATCGGACATCAACTACTGTTGTTTTCCTTGGCTGACCTGTTTGACGTCTGTTACTCAGTACACCAGTAGTTTCTTTCTTTTTCAGGACATTCCAAATTGTTGTGCTTGCTATGCCCAATGTTTATCCAATGGCTTTGGTAGATGTTCCTTCTTTTCTCAGCTTGACCATGGCTTGCTTTTCTCCCATAGACAGCTCTCTGGTCTTCATGTTGGTTTGTCCTCTTTAATAAGAAATGCAGACTATATAAGTTTAAACCAAGGATGGAAACTTAGACTAGTCATGCAGAGCTATTTAATGTTTGAACAATCAACCTAAAAGGCAACACCTGGGCCACAAGAAACATCTGTCAGTCACATGTTTTAAAAGTTTTGCTCACTTGGAAAATGGGTGGGTTCAAACAAAGGGTGGTATGTCCTGAGTTGTTTAACACATCTAGATGTGAATACCATGAAATGAAAGCTGAAATTCTGAACTCTTGTCTCATACTAATCTTTTGATCTTAAACCCAAATGTCTTCAGTGAACAACAAAAACAATGGAATGCCTTACTGTGCCTTACTGTTCCATTTCTTTTGGAGGGGACTAAAAATGAAGATGTGGCATTTTTTTCCTATTGTATTTTCTCTCTTTGGTCCTCATGACTGTGAAAACCTTGGGTTTACTTGTGTGGAACACTGCTTACCTGGTGAGAAACTTACAGAAAAGGTGTAGCTGAAGAAGTCTTGAAAATAGAGCAGTGGACATTGTCTGCTGACAGGAAGATATCCTGATCTCTCTCAACCTTTGAAAAGATAACGTAACTCTAAAATAACCATAAAACAAAACTGTCAAAAAACATATCAGGTGGTCTCCAGTGGTCTAGGGAGCTATACGGCTGTCTCAGTAGTTTGAGCTGCTGCATCCACTTCACATGTACTGCTGCAGTGCCCACTGCTCTTATAGCAAAAAGTCTCTTTGTATTTCTTTACTATCAAGGTCAATGCTAGGCAGCTGTTACATTCATTAGAACAATTAACCTTTAATGCAGTTTGTTTAAATGTCACCCGTAGACCGGTCAATTATATGTTCACCAAACGAACACATCTGGGACAGGTGATATTTTAGGCTGCAGGAGTAAAGAAAATTATGGGATGCAGACATTTTTTATTTATGGTATATCTGATTTTGAAAGAGGTGGAGCCTACTGATCTGGCTGAAACCAAAACAGGGGCCAATCACATGTTCTCTGAATGATCACATAGACAGTCATGTGTTCCCTCTGTGATCAGACAACCAATCATCCGTCATCTTCCAGAAAGCTGTCTGCTCCACTGTGTGTTATAGTCATGTTATCATCTCATCTCTGGTTAGGCCCAGCTATAAAGGACAGACTGTATCACACCATATATGGTATTATATTCATCCTTTATTTAAACCTTTTCAAATCTCATGTGTGAGAGGAAATACAGTCCTCCTTTGCTGTCTTTTTATTTTCCCCTGTGGGGCTGATGAGGTTTTATTGAACTTTAATATAAAACAAAGGAATGTAAAGAGCTGAAATGGAGGCGAGCCCAACCACTTATTTCCCTTTTCATTCTTTTACCACCCCCCTTCCTCCTCTCCTTCCCAACCCTTTCTGTTTATCCCTCTGTCTCCAGTTCCCAGGGGTCACCTTCCTACTCGCTGCTACGGCCCTGCTTCAGAACAACAGTCTGGGTAACCTCAGGAGGACTCCTCCACCCCCACCCTAGATCACTTACAGCATTAGCATGAAGACTGAGGCTGGTGGACGGTGTTACAGATGGAGAGATGGAGAGAATAGAGACCAAGCAACCCCTGATCTGTTGGGGTAGTACCGCCATGTACAGTCACAGCAAAAGACTGTGTGCCAGGAGAACAGGACAACCAGTGACAGCCTGCATATGTGACTTCATAATGCACACTATGAAAAACTAAAACTTTACACAGATAATTAAATATTTAGCATTTTAAAACCAATTTGAAAACATCTGTGTGTTACAACTTCAGTAGTCATTTTAATAGTTTTTTTTTCAATTTTGTTTATTGCCTATTTCACTTGTAATAAAATGTTTCCATGCCATTAACAGCCATATTCAATTAATAGTTTGTGTTGAGGAAGAGAAGAATAGTTGGTGATGGGAGTGAAAGAAAGACAGAAAGGGGGAGTTGGGTTAAAAGAGGAGGGAGATACTAGTAGATGATAAACAAGGGGAGGGATGAAAATAGAAGAAGGTACTTTAGCTTTTGTTGTTGTTTTTGTTCCGATTTTTAACTTGATTTAGTAAACAAAGGGCAGTAAAGCTTTGAAATTAAATGAATGCAACTGAAACTCATGCAGAGAAATGACTTCCATTTGTAGTGTGTGTTTCTGAACACACACACAACTACATATGGGAAGCATAATGGGAATTCTGACCTGTGTAACCATCCCAAGTGTTGACTGGTCCTCTGTATTCTGTCAGTAGTGTTGACTGGTCCTCTGTATTCTGTCAGTAGTGTTGACTGGTCCTCTGTATTCTGTCAGTAGTGTTGACTGATCCTCTGTATTCTTTCAGTAGTGTTGACTGATCCTCTGTATTCTGTCAGTAGTGTTGACTGGTCCTCTGTATTCTGTCAGTAGTGTTGACTGGTCCTCTGTATTCTGTCAGTAGTGTTGACTGGTCCTCTGTATTCTGTCAGTAGTGTTGACTGGTCCTCTG
>JACXGJ010016802.1:0-11885 GCA_016801105.1 Esox niger
TAGGAAGCGTTTAGAAGCTGTTATTTCTGCAAAAGGGGGATCTACTAAATATTGAGTTATTTTTTTTGATTGTAGTGCCCAAATTTATGCACATGCCTAATTTTGTTCGAACAATCATTGCACACTTCCTGTAAATGGTATAAACTTCGTTTCACTTCTCAAATATCACTGTGTTTGTCTCCTATATGATATATTTAACAGATTTTTTTTATCCTAAGAACCAACGATTAATGAAGGAAAATCATGGACATTAACAAGGTTGCCCAAACTTTTGCAGACCACTGTAGGATCGTCTGTCCAAAGAATGCTGTTCCAGAACTTGGCTGACTTTGGACCAATTGACCATATTTTGCCAAATATTTGTATTAGGTTGGGGGCCAATTTCACGCAGGTATTGTTCAGAACATTTAAAGAGAAGAGAAGCTGTGGTTTACCTGGCAACTAATGACAAGTGGCTGGTGTGGTTATAGATTTCCTGATTAGCAGACCAGCGAAAGGACACTTGAACTGGACTGATTTACACACACACACACACACACACACGTCTCAATTGCAGCTACCAGACACTCCACTTTATATCGTTTTTAATATCATTATTTTGGTGTAGTTACTTTGTTGTCCATTACTTAACATGTTTTGCTCTTTGTTTTGAGCCTTTCTGTTTGTGCATTGCTGTGAGTTTAGTATTGGTGTGAGGGGCATAAAGGTTTTATTCACATTGACAATTTAATTTCTATTGTTACTCCTCAAAATCTGTACATTATTCCAAATGGTTGGCCGCCAGTGTCCTTTTGTAAATTTTTTATTCTTGCTTGCAGATGTGGAAACCTGCAAGCAAGAATTTTCACTTTAAACAACTTTGTATTTTTTTAGTACTATCCCAATATTTATTTTATTTCAAGTAATATACGTAACTTATTTTCTTGTTATTTTCTAACCCTGTGAAATTGTTTGTATACTTTGAAGAACGTTCTGTTGCTGCATCGCTGTGAGGGTACATACAAGCATTTTCTTGTCAAACTTGTTTACACTACAATAACAATTGTACATCTATTTATTGGTACACATTCATTGTGAAATACTGTGTTTTTTTGCATTTTACTGGTACATGCTGTGGCTGAATAAACATAGGTTTTGAAACATCCTTGGCTTTGTAACAATGGTTTTGTAACAATGGTGAGGTTTGTGTGTGGCAGTTTGTCCTAATATCCTTTGGTGGGGTTTCCTTAAAAATAGAGAAGTGTAGAAGAACGTCTCATGCTGGAGCTGTTGCCAGTTAGGATTGTCCTTGACTGTTAATAGTTCCTTTGCGGTTCCTCTTCATGAAAAGTCACAACATAAACTGGCTTTGGAGTTTTGAGTAATTAAAGACTGTAGTTCTCACAACTGGCCTGGAATTGGCAACATTCACAAGAGGTGTAAAGATGAATAGGACTATGAAACAGGGGTATTTGGCCCAGTGCATTTCCATGCTAATGTGGTGGATAGCCTTGTGAGATTAACTCACCTAACAGAAAATCTTCCCACATTTGGCGCTTGTTAATTTGTACCCTGGTAAATCCCCTGAGAAAAGTTTGATTCCTTTAAAGTGCAGCAAGGTGAAATCTGTTTTATATTTGAGATTCAACAGACATTCACATTTGTTCCTTCGTTCAGGCTCCCTTCCACATTTAGGGACCGTGGTAAAAGAGAAAAACAGTTATTGCTGAAATGTCAGTAGACGAATATAGTATAATTATGGACTCATCAATATCAATGCACATGTTAAATATTATAAAACATTTCATATTGTCAAAATCTCTTTATTGATTTATCAATAAATCAACGGAAGCACATTTAATTATGTTTCTTCAATATTTTTAAATTATTGTCATGGGAACTTCTAACCTGATGTATATTATTCAAAACATAGCAAGCCTACTTGTTCAAGCTTTGTTTTGGTGGAAAAAAAGTGTTTATTGATTTATTATTATATTGTTATTATAATTTAAAAAAAACATTACATTTTTTCTATATTTGTCAATATGATATGCGGTATAGTTTCTAGCATGTGGACAGATGTTGCTGAGAATACATAATGATACTACATTCGTTTGCTGACATTTTGGCAATTACCCGGTTTACTACGGGTAATGAATCTCGAATATCAAACTGATTTCACCTTGGTTTGACCTGCAATAGAGGCAAAAAAAAGCATGTGTCTATAGCCAAATGTCAAGCACCATCTCCTACATCCCTGTTTCCAAAAAAGCTGTGTAAAATGAATGCTGTGTAAAATTAAAAGAAAAACGGAATGCAATGATATGCAAATCATTTAAACCTTATACTAAATAGAAAATCATGGACAAAATATAAGCCCCCTTTGAATTTGATGCGGGGCAGGATGTGTGTAAAAGTGAGGCAAAAATGAAAACAAAATGACGAAGATCAATGTTTGTACTTATATTTATTAAGGACCACGGCACCACAAGGTTTCACATCCAACAGGAAACACAATAGCCTGTGAGGTGCTTTTGCCAAACAAGGAACTTAAATAACCACATAACTAATTAGGTGCAGGTGTGACAATGGGGTGCATTGCTGCCATCATCTCCAGCTGGCAGTTAGTACGTCGGCGAGGTGGAGCGCTGGAGAGGAAGAGGGCAAGAAGCTCCACATGGAGCAACCATCATAACATGTTTTTAAAAAGCTGGGACGAGGCAACAAAAGACTGGAATATGTGTGAAATACTGTCAACGTAGTCAACATGTTGACTGCAGGAAAAAATTGGCAGGAGTAAAGACCTAAGCAACTTTGACAAGGGACATTTTTATGGCCAGGTGACTGGGTCAGAGCATCTCTGAAACTATAAGGTTTGTGGGGTGCGCCCGGTCAGTAGTGGTGAGTTCCTACAAACAGTGACCCACGGAGGGACAAATCCAAAAGTTTGCTCACCCCTGATATAAATTAATCATAAACTGGCCTCTCAAACTTTCAGTAACCTCTGCTAAAATAAATAGGTTGCTGGGCAGGTTGTTAGAGGGATAGACATCAGTACATCCTCCACACACAATTTAGTCTTCTCCAAAGGGTTTTACAGTTTTTTGCTCTGGCTCAGTTTTCTAGTGATAATAATTTTTTAAGCTCAAATCTCTGAACTAATGTTTTGTGATCACACCAGCTTAGAAGTTCTTATTAATTACATTTAATTAAATCACATGCATTACGATCCATTAAATTATCAAAATCTGTCACACAAACATTCCCTAAATATCTTTGGAATGGAAGGTTTGAGATGTCTGCTGAATTGACAAATTTCCCGCCAGGTGACATATCAAGGAAATAGGAATTGCAAGGAGATTTTTCCCCCGGTGCATCGCAAGGTTAAACATCAGATGTGGTGTTGACAAATCTTTTGCCAGATCAACAAGAGCGACAGGATGCCCAGCAAAAATATAGGACCTTGTAGTGTAACATACCGTGAGGAGGTACAATTCATTGCTTTTTACAGAGCTAGGTATTTTTTCCATTTTTTATTTCCTTTATATTATATATTTTTGTGGTGGATTTTCAGCTCACCATCTATGACATTATATGTAAGAAATATGTAGACACTGGCATGCAAATATGCATTTTCTGTTTCCTTGTAACATATATCTAGATGTTCTTTATACATATAAATGTGCATATCCTTTTTCTGTGTACTACGGTATTGTATAGTATTGAATTTTCCAAGTAAACTTTTCCCTACTATTGAAACTGGTATCTAGAAAGCTCAGTGTGATACACAAAACCATTCAGCTACAACAAACGATAATTCTTGTGTTGTACAGTGAGCAATGTCAACAAACCAGAAAAAAAACCAAGGAAGCCAAGGTTAGCTGGGCTGCAATTGTTTTTCTCAATCACTTTGGCAATTTTTTTAAACAGTCTTAACATTCTCTAAATTGTAAGTACAATCATCTTAACCGTTTCATCACAACTTTATTTCATGTCTGCAAAATGTAGTAACTCACCCAAAACATTTAATTCATGCTTCAAAACCTAGTTTTACCAGTAAACTGTTGTGTCAGTAAACTGAAAATATATTTTCTCTTTGTGTGAGACATACTTGTCAAAAATGTAAAGATGTTGTTTCACCATGGCAGTCAACCCTGGAAATGTTTGTTATAAAGGAATTTCAGTTTTATTCTACTTTTTGGTCTAGCTCAGGGGTGTTAAACCGGTTCCATGGAGGGCTGTGTGTCTGCAGGTTTTCACTCTCACCTTGTACTTGATTGATTAATTAGGTCATTCATTGGTTAGTTTCTACCCTCACCTGATTGTTTAGGTCTGAACTTGGAACCAATTTATAGGAAAAGCCATAAACCTGAAGACACTCGACCCTCAATGGAACCGGTTTGACACCCCCTGGTCTAGCTTAATAATGGTGAGTATCACACTGAGGTGAGTATCACACTGAGCTTTATGGGTATCAGTTACAACAGTGGTTGTCGCATCCTGGCTATGTTCCTAGCCATCTCTGCGCTGGGCTGGGGCCATAGTCAGGACAGCACAAAAGAAGGTGCCTCTAGGCACCTCTATATAACTTTGTCCTCCACAATTGGAGGCAGGTGTAGATCGTTGCCTCCAGTTGGGGAACCCATTTCTGTTCAATGTTTGGCCACAACCGGTGGGGATCATTTTGGTTTTATGGTTTGTTTGATCCTATGTCCCAAGTCACCGGTAGCTGCTATTATTTGTTTCTTGTTTTATTAAAGCATGGAGTTTATTTGCAACCCCGTCTCTGCGCCTGTTATACCCCAACTACTGTGACAGTGGTAAAAGTTTACTGGGTAAAGTGAATACTGTACAATTATGCACATCTGTATGTAGACAGTAAATTCTGCCCTGTGTTACATGTAAAAATAATATAATGTTTTGCATGTCAATTTTTACATATTTCTTACATATATATAGTTAGCTGAGAATTTGCCACAAAATGACATCCATGAAAACAAAAGAACTGCAGCAATGAAAAATCCTTCAGTAGTTCTGTAAAAAAACAATGCATTGCACCTCCTGGTACATAACACTAACAGATCCCCTTGTCTTTGTGGATATCCTGCTGCTCTTCTTGGTCTGGCAAGGGATTTTCATCAACATCATATCTAATGTATTATTTTACGATGCACCCGGGAAAAACTTGTGCCAAAACACATGCAGATTCTGTGAATTAATGAGAAATTCTATTCTGGTGTGAGCAAGAAACTAGTGGTTCAGATGTTCGAAACCTATTGTTTTGAAAAAAAAATATTCTCAGTCAAGAAATGAGCCTAAATAATTGAGAAAAACTGTACAAGTGTTGTAAAATGTTGTTGCCCTCACTGGATGCAAACCTAGGTCTCCCACATGCGTAGCTGTGTCTTTAACCACTACAAAAAGGTGATGTGTTTGCTCAGTTTTTAGGTTTATTAGTACCTAACTTACTACTTGAACTTATCACAGTGTAAGCTATTTAATGGCACAAAAAACATACGTTTTTCTTTAAAGTAGCAAAATAAACAGTTTTATTTTAGGCTTACTATAACGTTGCTACTGAAGGTGGTAATCAGCAAAGTTTGTCTATCCTCACCCAAAAAGCATGCATGGATGGTTACTTCAAAAATCCACCAGAAATAGTCACAATATAGCTGTGAACAGTTTAATTTTAGGCTCACTATAACATAACTGTTTCCAGTTATATTTTAATCTATCCAGAACAAACCCTAATGCATAATTTGCTTTGACTGTGATGAGAAGGAAACGTGTGTACAGTATATATAAAATTTACAGGGTCGACTGCCATAGTGAAAAAACATCAAAAGAATTATGACCAGTAGGGCTCACACGATGACGAAAAAAAGAAACCAGGCTAGCCTAGTTCAGCAGGCCCTGGCTAGATCCCATACGCAGTGTCCTATGTGACTGACTGGTTTTTGAACCACTAGGCTACTTACATGGGTTTGTTGTTGCACATTACATGTGTGTAGAGATGTGGTGTCTGTTTACTTCATGCACTGTCAAACCAATTAATCCTAACTCCACAGTTCCCACAACTAGTTCCCTACATTGCCTTTTCACATCCAATCCAAAAATAGGTATAATAGGATCACGATACAATGACTTAGGTCATTGTCAGTGCAGTTCGTCCATCTGTAAACACTTACTTTAGGCTTACTATAATGTAGCCACTGAAGGTTGTAGCCAGCGTAGTTTTAGTTTATCCTGAACATATCCCAAAGCCTAATTTAATTGGTCCGTGGGGAGGATCAAACCCTAGTCGTCTCTAACCACAATGCTAACCAGCCAACCAGTTGGAGACATTCACTCTACTGGGCTGGCTCCATTTATATAGTTCAGCAAAAGCTTTTCATTTTGGTGTCACTGGGCAATTGTTATGCCCGCCTCCCTGAGGAGAGCGCCACACCCCGCTACACGTGAAGCCCCATGGAATGGTGAGAATAGGTACGAGGATGCGAGTGGACGTACTGATGATAGAGGCAGGACAACCGGTCACAAAAGCACATCTCTCATAATGGTAAATTAGGGAAAAGGGCTGGACAGAACCAGAGCAAAGAAAGTAAAAATAAACCCAAGCCCCTAACCCTACCTTACGTACAAATACAAAGCAACAGAAAGAACTGGGGACATAATTTACTGACACAATAACTAGGTTTGGGATGAATGTCTTGGGTGGGATACTACATTTTGTAGACATGCCATAGATTTGGGGTGTCCCATGAAACAGGTTGTGGCTATTGCACTTACAGTTTAGACAATATTAAGACGTTTAAAAAAATTAGCCAAAGTGATTGAGAAAAACTGCAATAAGGAAATGATGAAAGAAGATGCAAGTGTGCTTGCGTGTTTGACCAATAAGATTGCAGCTTTTCTGACCTGTAAAAAAGTTATTAGGGGAGGAACAGTGGAAATAGCACACTCCTATCTAGTTATAATCAATAAGGTCTTTAATATTCACTGCTCAAAAAAATAGGGGAACACTTAAATCACACATCGGGTTTTGATTAACCAAATATATTAAAGATCAACATTTTTACTGTGCATTGTACATTTCATTGTCAACAAAATGACATAAGTCAATGGGTGTCAGGTTCAAGATCACCAGTTAGAGGTTATAAGACGAATCTATTAGTGATGAATCGAAAGAACCCACAATAACAGCAAACGTTTTTTTAAACGTTTATTCAGAGAGCTCAATTACAAATGGAAAAATACTATTTATACCTGCCAGTAGACAACTCTGAACATTTCCTCATCCCGCCCTGTCCTACTTTTCTACGTATCGCTTTCTGAGACAGTTATAATGTGACACCTGGGGCGGATAGCTCTTTGTCTACCTTTTGCCTACTCATCTACTCTGCAATAAAAAAGTGCCATAAAAACGCTGTAATCATAAAAGCGTTTGCAGTGATCTATGATAAAATGAGTAAAATATTAACAATGTCTCCAACATTGCCCCGCTAAGAATGATAATGTAATAAAGGCGAATGTGATATGTTAATAATATTAATGTGAGAAAGGCTAATGTAATATGTTAAGGCTGATGTAGAAATTGAGGAGGAAGTTGGAAGAAGAAAGGTGCCAAATAGAAATTAAGCTGCAACAGGCTGGGGAGGGGGAGTCATGTAGCACAAGTGCTGCAGTATCAGGAAAAACAAATGTTATTGGTTAGGGGGGGCTGACCTGGGATTCGCGCCTTATGAGCCGAGGCAAGACAATTAAGAATTTGAGTACTCACGCCCTAGCGAGTAAGAAATTATGTAATTGTAGGGGGTAGAGTAGGGACGGGGCAGGACCTAGAAAGGCTATAAAGCCGCACCGAGGGGAAGTAACTTTAGACTTGTTGGTAAGTTTGTCTCCAGATATATCTGATTGTGTAATCAATAAAATTGGCTGACTATTGATTATAATATTGTTCTCTTATTGGCTTCATCTCATCAACTTATTCGGATGAAGCAGGTTTGGCTTCAAAACCCCCTATTTATCATTGATCATACGCTATTCTTAAACTTTTTAATCACAGAAACATCACTTCATTTCAGATTTTCAATGTGCTGTTCAATAATTCCCACGAAGGTTTTGCCCGACAGAACCTTAGTCATGCCAAAGCTCGGGGGGGTAGTTTTCCCCAGGATCTGGGTAGAGTTTATGGTCATTATATGGTCCAGAGAGTCGATGCATCTGATCTAAAACAGATTTCAAATATCGCTCGTATTGCCAGACCTCTCACACATCGAAACACACAACATCCACACACTGTCAATATGATTTAGGATACATGAACAGTTGTAATGATTGCCAGAATGATGAGAATCGATCCATCCTGGAAAGGTTACATCCACCCCTGAATTCTCAGCCATCTCATTAGCTAGGGTAGTTAATTCTAGAAATGCCCAGGTACTATCTGGTGCTGTATTATTAGGAATAAAGGTCCATGAACGGAAGGCTTTCATTTATTCACAGGGTTTGTGACAATAAGAGCCACTCCCTTTGTAGCCCTGACTCCCAGCTCAGTTCAGTGATGTGCCTACCTCCTCTGACCTTTCTCTTATCTCTGCCTTCTTACAGTGGGTGGTGTGTATCCAAGTAACTTGTTCTTTAATATTTACTGTAAGAGGGGTTGTTAAAGACACCTGACATGGTGTCCTCCAGTTCTTTTTATTAATCACCTTGATGAGGACCCAATGCAGCTTCCTTTGCCGCCATCTATGCTTTCATATTACCCATTGAAATAGGGTTCTTATTTGTAGTATGTGGGGGGCATTTGCATATTGCTATTTTTTTAGGTAACATAATTGCATCTAATAACGACGTCAATACCAGTCGTGCATTTGCAATTTGTTCCCTGAGGTGGTTTCTCTACTGTTCAGTAAAAACGCATAATAACTTGTAGGCATAACCACTGTCCGTGTATGTAGTACCGTTTTTGCTTATTGTCCTATTTCACATGCTTCTGTTAGCGCTATTATTTCCGCTTTTTGGGCGTAATAATGTGGCGGTTATGCATCGGCATACAATGTCCCTTCCTGCGTTACCACTGCAAACCCCGTGGCATTAGTTCCTTCCGGGTTTTTCTTACAAGCTCCGCATACAAACATTGTGATATCCGAATCCTTTAAAGCTGTATCTTTCAGTTCAGGTTTAGCCATCACTCAAGTTTGAGTGTCGGAAATGCAATCGTCTCTCCCCGTCCTCCGCAATAGGTAGGAGAGTAGCTTGGTTAAATGTAGTAAACTGTTCAATAGTGATATTAGGTTGCGCATACAGTAGACATACAGAACAGGTGCCTTGCCCGTGACATACAGGTGCTGGTCACATAATTAGAATATCATCAAAAAGTTGATTATAACTGACAACTAATGGGATTTTCATTAGTTGTCAGTTATAATCATCAAAATTCAAAGGAATGAACACTTGAAATATATCAGTCTGTGTGGAATGTCTGTATACATTATACAAGTTTCACTTTTTGAATAGAATTACTGAAATAAATAACCTTTTTGATGATACTCATTATGTAACTAGCACCTGTATATGACAATGTTTGTTCTAGTAGTAAGGAAACTGCACCCTGGAAAGTCCCTTGTTCGTCACCCTGGAAAGTCCTGTTTAACACAACCGTCTCTTGATAACTTTCTCTTTCGGGATCACAACAATTTCTGGCTATATGACCATATTTCCCACAGTTACAGTTTTTCACAATTGCTAAGACATTCTTGAAACCTGTAACCATTTTCTCAAAACTTTAAACACAGATCCAAATCTACAAACTACATTCACTTTCACAGGTGTGCAGTGGGGGTGAAGCGGACCAGGCGTAGGCAGAGGTAGCGGTTGGTGTGCTCTTTATTATATATAAAGACAACACAACAAGAAACACAGCGCACTTGCTGAATGAAAAGTACCAAATAAACCATAAACAGAAACTCACCACAGGGACGACACACTGACATGGAACAATGACTAACAACTGAGGGGAGCAGAGGAGAAACAATTAAACACATACTAATGGATTGATTGGGACCTGGTGTGAACAATGATTGACAAGACAAGACAAATGAATGGGACCGGGATGAGTTCATGACTGTTGGTAAGATGGAGAATGCGGGAGATGGCGGAGCAATCCGTCACCTCACCGTCACATTCACAAACATTGATTCATCAAACACTCACTGTCTTTTTAGCCCTTAGTCTTTTTAGCCCTAATGGTGTACTGCATATTGCTTAACCTCATCTAGGGTTGCAGTAGACCATCCAACTAAACTCTTCTTTGCTGCTCTTGATAATTCTGGTTCCATTCCCATATTTTAGCTGTTGATAATATGGTTAATTTCCTCCTCATCTTCCTTGCGGCTGGATTACCCACTATTACTCTTTTTCGCTTATGTATCTTGTGTCTCTCCTTTCTTCCCACTCTTAGTTCCCTGAGACTCTTCTCTAGTCTCCTCACAACTCAAACTAGAACTATAACATTTACCTATATCTGTTTCTTTCCCGCTGTATTCGTTAGTATTGTTAGTTACTCATTAGGAGGGTTACACCTCTGGGAATAAACCGCTTTGATACGTAAGACAAATAACCCACACAAGATTCAATAATCACCATGCACAATAATAAGACAAATTATTCACCTTTCCATTACATGTCATTCTAAGAAACATATCCCTCTGTAACTGTTGACAGAACAAACACCCAATCATCTCCCAGGATTACTATAATACATAACCCAATACAGACACACAACACCCACCTCTCCCTGGTCGGATTTATTTAATTTATCGCCTTTTATTGTAAATTACTGACCACCTGCTATCAACTTTCTTAGTTGACCTAGTTTATTTAGGCGCCTCAACAATGGTAAATTAGGGACAACCAATATCTACCTCTCCTTGGATAGAATAGTTTACTTCAGGCTTCTATTTGGTTGGTCAATCTTGGACAATTCACACAGCAACTGGGCTAGTTTGTTTAATCAGAACATCTACGTATATTAGTCAATTTTGGTCTATCAAATACCCACATCTCATTGAGTGGGCAAGTTTAACCTTTGTTTGCAGAATGGATCCATCACCCCGTTCCCTCTTCCAGAAGCAGATGGGCCTTTTCTAAACACTGGTAAGACTCACCCCAGGCACTGTGCAGGACATTCATTCTGGATATCTTGTATCTCCCGTGCACGGTTTCAATCCGCCGACCCTGGACAAGAGAAACTGAGGTATTGGAATCCGGCTCAAAGGACCAAAATAATGTCAGGTTCAAGATCACTAGTTAGAGGTTATAAGACTCCAATCAATTAGTGACTAATCGAAAGAACCCACAATAACAGCAACTGGTCTTTAAGCGTTTATTCAGAGAGCTCCAATATAAATGGAAAAACACATACATTTTATACCTGTCAGTACTTTTATTTCTTCGTATTGGTTACTGAGATGGTTATAATGTGACACCTGGGGTGGGGTGCCCTTCGTCTACCCTTTGTCTACCTTTCATCTACTCATCTACTTGGCAACATACATGGAAAACAGGAAACACGTGAAGAAAACTAGAACAAATATATTTGAATAATAATAAGTGTCGGAATTGGTATCGATATTGGTGATTCTGGCCCTGTATTACATGGTACTGGATTGAACCCAACATTTGTGATATCGTATTTCCCCAATGTGCAGTGCTTTGGCTAGTTTCCTTTCCTGAAAGCTCATTGAAGTTTATTCATTAAATATCACAGCGGAAATTCAGAACAATGGGCGGAGGTGTCAGTAGGCCGGTGACATCGAGTGCTGAGGCCCGCCTCCTGCAGGGGGAGGATGGGCAGCAGATGGCGTAGTTGTCACAGTACCCCCCCCCCCCCCCCCCCCCCCCCC
>JACXGJ010016803.1:0-11919 GCA_016801105.1 Esox niger
TATAATTCTTCTAGCTTTGTGTTTTATATTTTATCTCATTTCTATTATCCTGTTGTATTATTTATGCTGTTTTTATATTTCTCTTCTTAATTAATTGTTTTTGATTTATTGCATTATTTCTATTTTCACTGTAAAGCACATTGAATTGCTTCTATGTATGAATTGTGCTATATAAATAAACTTGCTTGCTTGCTTGCTATTGAAGCTATACTTCAATATTCTGGTATTAGGGTGACAAGGAATGACCAGGACACAATCTATGTATCCAAACAAATCCTCAAATTCCTCAACATTGGGACTCATAAAAACCGAAGTTGAACAGTAAACACTGGGTTCCACTGGAACTGAAGATATCCATCAGGAAGCACCTCCCAGGGAGAGAACTGAATGGGTGGCCTGTATTGACTGAACGGACAGCCTGGCTGAATACACCTCCAGTTGGCTTTTAGGCTCATCTCCAGGACACTCCAGGCGGTAATGTGTAATGTACATCTCTGTGTATGTGTGTGTGAAATAACCCTCCTTGGCTTGTGCAACCCAAGCAGGCAGCTTCCTCCGGGCCGTTCTGCGGATATGTCACCTGTTCCTACAGATGCCAGCACTTTAATCTCCTAGTAACCGGCCACAGCACTTTCTAACACACCAAACAATACAGCAGATCAAACTAAGGGACACTTATGTTGTATATTTCAATAGGAGAGCTCACTCTTCACATCAATATGTCACAAATCAATCACAGTAGCGGAAGTGTTTTGTGTTATAAAATGATTTTTATGCATACAAGAAATGTCATAATAATTTTGAATTGGTTGAGAGGGTTAAAAGATATGTGGGGAAAATATTTGTACTGCATTAGTAGTACTCACTGTAACACTGAACGACCGACAGCTGCCAACTGCAGCACTGATACCCATGCAATAAAACAGTCCAACAGTGATGACATCAGAACTAGTTCTAGTTTCTCTATACTGCATCCTGACTCGTGTCCAGAATGACCCCTAATATGCTGTATGGAGTGCACATCCTTGCACTCCATACAGCAGTACACTATGTATATATTTTCCTCGCTATAGATATCATCCTCTGTAGATATAATCCTCTTTAGGTATTATTCTGTCTATATATTATCCTCTGTAGATACTATCCTCTTTGGATAGTGTCCTCTGTAGATATTTTCTACATTTTCTGTCTAGACATTATCCTCTGTAGATATTATTCTGTCTATATATTATCCTCTGTAGATATAATCTTCTCTAGATATGATCCTCTCTAGGTAATGTCCTCCCTAGATATGATCCTCTAGATATTGTCCTCCCTAGATATTAAACACTCTAGATATGATCCTCTCTAGATATTGTCCTCCCTAAATATGATCCTCTCTAGATATTGTCCTCCCTAGATATGATCCTCTCTAGATACTGTCCTCCCTAGATATTAAACTCTCTAGATATTGTCCTCCCTAGATATGATCCTCTCTAGATATGATCCTCTCTAGATTTTATCCTCCCTAGATATTAAACTCTCTATATATTGTCCTCCCTAGATATTAAACTCTCTAGAAATTGTCCTCCCTAGATATTAAACTCTCTAGATATGTGTCTTGGTTCAGGCCTGCTTGTTTTCTGCTCCCTCACGCAGTTCTTTAACCATTGATGATGTGATGTTTCATTACATCTGTTTTTGATATTTGGTTGTGTGCTTGCCTGGTGAAGAGTTTTCTTTCGTGAGTTGGTTTGCTTCCTATTTAAAAATATTTTCCAAAATATTTATTATTTATGTAAGGAACACCACTAGAAATGTGTTCTTAATGTGTTCATCCTGACAAAAGACAAAACAACTAAACACATGTTAACCATCAACATTGTTTTAGACACTACACACACAGATTGTAACACTATAATCATGCCACATCTTACTTTTGTGCTGACTGATATTTCTACAGTAATCAGACTAAACTTCATTAACTCAGATACTTGACAATGTTAGAATTAAGAGCTGGCCGTCATCAGTTTGTAGTGTTTAACCCTCTGATGTTCATAGACAGATATGACTTGATAGACTGTTAGCGGACCGCTGTGAAAAGAGGGTCTACTGATATGCGATAAGAGACGTGTGTTAGCAAGTAGCTGTGACTCGACATCTTTGAGATACTGTATAATCCTGCCAGGGTGGTTATCCACTATGGGAACTGAGTGTTACTTTGTGCAACAATGACAAACAGACTTGGCTGTACTGTATTGAGACAGTACATGTTGTGTACTTTCTGTCAATATGTTACAGGTGTCCCTGTCTACACTGCCAACAATAGCCTTAGTATTTGTGCATTCTTAGTCTGCATCTGTCTCTTCTACATTGTACTTCTGACTCCACATGGGGCAGAGCTGACAGAACAAAGTCCACAACTCATCTCTGTAATATACTGTGTCCTTCCCATCTGTACCACTATTTACAATACTTATCCCCAGGCCATCCGCTCGGAGAACCTCTGACAACAACCAGCGCTGATTAGTTCCAGACTAGGAGGCGTAGCAGCATGGCCGGCATGATCTTAAGGACAAACCTGTCTGCAGTCCAACGCTCGCTCCAAACAGCGCCAGGCACACAATCTGCAGCACTGGAATGTGTTCCATGATCTTCATACCGATTCTGAGTTCTGAATGGTTGCAGGCAAGCGGTTCCGGTCTGTGTGTGCGGTCGGCGGGCGTGTAATTCCCCCTGTTGGCGTGTGCTAGGCAGGTCTTCTGCCATGCTAGCTGACGAAGCTACGCTGCCTTAGCCAGTCTGTTGGGGGTCTGGTCTGGTATTTTCTCTCTGAGGAGATGGAGGCCAGCAGCTGCTGTGTATTTATCAACGGCTGCCTCCTTGGTGACACCCTACTCCCCATATAGCCCCGTGGCCTCTGCTCATTGTAGTGCACTAGAAGGACAAGGGTGTCATTTGGGATGCAGAGAGTGTTCAAGCCAATATGGCACATCAATGGAACCCCTTCAAGGGCCCTTTCTAGAACTTGTGGGTTTCAGTTAGAACCCTCTGTGAAAAGGTACACACACAGCAAAAGAACCCTTTGGAACACAGACACACACACACACAGCAAAAGAACCCTTTGGAACTCTGACACACACACACACACAGCAAAAGAACCCTTTGGAACAATGACACACACACACACACACACACACACACACACACAGAAAAATTACCCTTTGGAATTTTCAGAGACACACACACACACACACAGCAAAAGAATCCTTTGGAACACAGACACACACACAGATACACACACAGACACACACACACACACTCATGAAGACAGATGTCATACATTCACACACAATAAACAGGGAACGCAGACAAACATACACACTACAAGTCATAACAACTCACTCTCTCACACACAGACACACATGAACAGTATGATAATAGAACTCTGGCAGCTTTTGTTTGTTCCTCCACCTGTTGCCTGTAGCCCCTGGCTCTCTACTGTAATGTATTTTAGGCAGGGAGGGAATGGCATTATGTCCAACGTTGTTGGCCATCATAAACTTGGGTATTAATAACTGGCACGTTTTCTCTAACTATAGTTCATTCCTCTTCGAGCAACTCCACCTCCACCTATATGAGCCCCTCACTTATTAGTTCATTTATGTAGATGACAACTCAGAGGGACCAGGCTCGTCTCGTCCTCCGCTTTTAAAAGTAAATAATTTAATCTAATGAAGAGCACATTCCTTAGATTAAGAAAGATTTATAGTGGAGAAGAACTGACCCTATTCGCCGGGCACAATAATAGCAAGGGGGTATGATAAACAATTGCCTTCATTTTGTCATGATTTACTCCCTTTACTTTTGTATTGTTGTGTTTAAACATTTTATTAGCCTTTTCCCAACAATATATTGACCTGAAAAACAATGTCTCCACAGCTGAGACACTTCCTGTATGGAGGTTGAAACCGTCAACTCTGCCTGAGGCTCTCTGTCTTGTCAACAGCACTGCAACCAATGTACTACACTGCCCTCTGGTGGGTGACATCAGTACTACACCCTGCACTGCCCTCTGGTGGGTGACATCAGTATTACACGCTGCATTGCCCTCTGGTGGGTGACATCAGTATTACACCCTGCACTAAGCTCTATTGGCAGACAACATTACTAAACCATGTGCTGCCCTCTGGTGGGTGACCAGGGATCTTCATTATCCACTGAGCTTAGAACGGCAGACACTGCATTAGCAGAGATGTTTAACATGAAGAGACGGCCAATTCAAAGACACCCCCAATTATTTCTGGATCAGTGCAGTGCCACTCTGGTCAGATTTTTAGCCGCACCCACTGAGATTATGCTCCAGAGCAAGGCATCTCAGTGGTTAATTGTTTCAGTTATATTTTTTTGTATTGTTTCGGTTTATTGGGAAAAAGTTTCCGATCAAATTTCTCACCAATTAGCTGACCAGTTCCCCCAGTTGGATGAAATGATGAGGGCAGTTCTTTAGTGCACACCCATGCACTGCCCTCTGGCTGACAACATTACTGCACCCCTGCACTGCTCTCTATTGGCTGACAACATTACTGCACCCCGGCACTGCTCTCTATTGGCTGACAACAATACTACACCCCTGCACTATGCTTTATTGCATAACAACATTACTATACCCTGCACTAAGCTGTACTGGCTGACAACATTACTACACACCTACACTAAGCTCCACTGGCTGTGTTACCAGACCCTCCACTGCCCTCTGTCTGCAGTAAATAATTCTACACCCTGCAATACACTGTTGCCTGACAACATTACTACACCCTGCACTGCCCTCTATTGGCTGACAACATTACTACATCCTGCACTGCCCTCTGTTGGCTGACAGCATTACTATGCCCTGCACTGCCCTCTGTTGACTAACCACATTACTACGCCCTGCACTGCCCTCTGTTGACTAACCACATTACTACGCCCTGCACTGCCCTCTATTGGCTAACAGCATTACAACGCCCTACACTGCCCTCTATTGGCTAACCACATTACTACGCCCGGATCCCTTGGAGAAAAATTGGATCATATTACCATTTGGACTACAGAACTTGACACATTTAAATCCTTTTTTTGATCAATTATCTTTAGTAAGTAGGTCCTTTGGGTGGGAATATGGGAGATCGGGCAACCACCTATTGGTTTTCATACATCCTAGGTCCTTCACCATTCCAGCCCTATCCCCACCCCAGACCCATTCCAGCCCTATCCCTATCCCCACCCCAGACCCATCCCAGCCCTATCCCCACCCCAGACCCATCCCAGCCCAATCCCCACCCCAGACCCATCTCAGCCCATCTCAGCCCTATACTCACCCCAGACCCATTCCAGCCCATCTCAGCCCAATCCCCACCCCAGACCCAATCCCAGACCCATCTCAGTCCATCTCAGCCCTATCCCCACCCCAGACCCATCTCAGCCCATCCCAGTGTTGTGATTTCCCTCTTGGGAAGGGGTTGTCCATGCTGACCTCATCTAGTGGTTGACAGGCTGAGTATGTTGTTGATACCTGAGGTTTAGGTGTGTTCGTTCAAACTACTCTGTTGTGAGCAGCAGCACCCGCACACATGAACACACACACACAAACACACACACACACACACACACACACACACACACACCCTCCAGCAGGTGAGTCATATCATGTTACAGCAGAAACCTCCCAACAATGTTTCTACGTGTTTGGGAATGATTAACTGCTGTCCGTGGTTCATGCTGCTCTTTTTCTCTGTCTCCTAGAGCCGGATGATCTGCTCTTCTACTTCTCGTTGCTTCTCTTTCAGGACTTGTGACTGCTGATCAGACAGAATCACACATCCTTACCGGTGAAATGATTGCCTGACTCGAAGCAATTCACACAGGAATCAAAGAAGACTGTGTTTATCCACACAGGATTCAAACACTATTGGAATAAACCACACAGGAATGAAAAACAACTTGATTGAGCCTCACTGGATTTAAATACAACTGGACTAATCCACAAAGGGAACAAAAATTTAAAGCACACAGAACTCAAACTGTACTGGAATCAACCAAACAGGAATGTCCAACGATTTGAATTCAACAACACTGGAATTCTGGATAAAGTGCACGTGAATCAAAAGCTACTGAATCGAATTACAAAGGAATACGGTTAATGAGAATTGTGTTGTTGATAAACAAATAATGAATAATCTAGTCTTTGGCCTTAATCATCAAATGCTTTTAAAGGAGAGGTGTTAATAGCCTGATTACCTTGTAGAACACTGTGTTGTTATGGTGATGTGATCGCACACTGTGTGGAGGACAGACAGGGTGGCTGACTGACAGGCAGAGAGGAAGACAGACAGACAGGCGGACAGACAGGCAGGAAGACATAAAAAGCCAGGCAGACAGGAAAACAGATTAAAAGACAGACAGACAGGCCAAACAGACATGTTGGCAGGCAGACAGAGAGACAGGCTGGCAGGCAGACACAGAAAGACAGAGCCAAATTATATAACCCCTTCAGCTATGCATTGTAATGGGAACAAAGGATTAGACAGGAGTAGATGTTTCATATAAACCTGGGTTCAGGTAGTATTGAAGTATGATCCATGGCAGGGCTGTGGTGTCCACCACAGTACAGGGTTAGGCTTCGGCTTGGCTCCTTGTTGTGTGGAGCATGATGGCAGAGTGAGGGGGGGCTTCATTGGCAGGTTTTCATTTGATTCCCTCAGGAAGGACGATGTCTCCAATTTACTGAGGATGTTGGTGGAGGGAGCTTGACCTCGCTGGTTCCAATAACTTGCTAGTTCACCAGGCAGTATCAAGCACAAAGAATGGGTTCATGTTAAACATGTTGGGCCTGAGGGAACCTGAGCTTGTTGGCAGTGGCTGCGATGAGACCTAGTTTTAACTACAACTGATACCACAAAATCAGGATAACACTAAATATGTACGAATAAAATGTTACAAACATTCTTGAAGTTTGACTGAGCATGCACAAATGAAACAATAAAAGTACTAATGAACCAATGATATACACCGATCAGCCATAACATTATGACCACCTACCTAATATTGTGTCAGTCCCCCTTTTGCTGCCAAAACAGCCCTGACCTGTTGAGACATGGACTCCACTAGACCTCAGAAGGTGTGCTGTGGTATCTGGCACCAAAACAGCCCTGACCCGTTGAGACATGGACTCCACTAGACCTCTGAAGGTGTGCTGTGGTATCTGGCACCAAAACAGCCCTGACCCGTTGAGACATGGGCTCCACTAAACCTCTGAAGGTGTGCTGTGGTATCTGGTACCAAAACAGCCCTGACCCGTTGAGACATGGACTCCACTAGACCTCTGAAGGTGTGCTGTGGTATCTGGTACCAAAACAGCCCTGACCCGTTGAGACATGGACCCCACTAAACCTCTGAAGGTGTGCTGTGGTATCTGGTACCAAGACGTTAGCAGCAAGGCCTGTAAATGGCGGTGGGGCCTCCATGGATCGGACTTGTTTGTCCAGCACATCCCACAGATTCTGGATTGGATTGAGATCTGGGGAATTTTGTTTCCCAGCAGAACATTGGCCAAAGCATCACAGTGCCTCCGCCGGCTTGCCTACATCCCATAATGCATCCTGGTGCCATGGTAAGCAATGCACAGGCACCCGGCCATCCACATGAGGTAAAAAAACATGATTCATCAAACCAGGCCACCATCTTCCATTGCTCTGTGGTCCAGTTCTGATGCTACGGGCCCATTGTAGGTGGTTTCGGTAGTGGACAGGGCTCAGCACGGGCACCCTGACTGGTCTGTGGCTACGCAGCCCCAAACGTAACCAACTGATGCACTGTGTGTTCTGACACCTTTCTATCTACACCTACACCTCTGTAGGATAGAACCACATGGGCCAGCCTTTGTTACCCACGTTCATCAATTTGGCGCTTGTCAAAGTCTCTCAGATCCTTACACTTGCCCATTTCTCCTGCTTCTAACACATCGACTTTGAGGACCGAATGTTCACTTGCTGCCTAATAAATCCCACCCACTGACAGGAGCCATGATGATGAGATAATCAGTGTTATTCACATCACCTGTCAGTGGTCATGTTATGGCTGATCAATATATCTGTAAATGTCCAATGAACACCTATCTATAGCACCCGCCAAAGTAGTTCCTAGGAATCCTAGGTCAGGTTCTAAAACCTCCCCCAGCTCCTCTATCAAGGCAGCCTCTGGGCTCTTCAGACAGTCATACTGGTCGGAGACCTGCTTCAATGTTGTTGACTGGAATGTTGACATTAGTTCCAGAGTCTTTCTCTCCATGTGTTTGCTCTGCGCTGAGTGGCTGGGAGGCTTCTTTGATTCTGAGAACATACAGCCAGGATTCCCGAACACACACACACACACACACACACACACACACACACACACACACACACACACACACACACACACACACACACACACACACACACACATGCTCAGGCATGACAGGACAGAGTCAGACAGGCCACTCCCTCTGAAGTAGCTTGCAAACTGAGACACGTGTCAGAGCTCTCAGAACAGTGAGAGGGAGAAAGAGTTTGGATGGTCGGGTCAAAATCCACTGGGGGGCTGAACACACTAGAAATACAGTATGGACTTGATGGGACTCCCTCCGCTAGAACAAGGTGCGTCCCACAGAATAGTGCATGACATAGGGAATATGGTCAAAGCCTCTGTCAAACAGCAAAATATATTGACTAGGGAATAAGGTGTAGGGAATAGGGTGTAAGAGCACATGTGGGGGAAAACACTTCATTGTGGTACTAGCTAAGCCATGCTCTAAATCACTCTTCAGATTTGTCAGACTCACAAACACCTAGTGAGCATGCTGTTTCAATTAACATTAGATTCCCTTCAGAGAACCAGAGCAGGTTTAGACAGAGAGAGGAATCAGGAAACAACATTCCAAATGTCATCATATTGACTACATAGCCTATAGGGCATGGCATTGACTACATAGCCTATAGGGCAAGGTTTTGACTACACAGCTTATAGGACATGGCATTGACTACATAGCTTATAGGGTATCATATTGACTACATGGCTTATAGGGTATCGTATTGACTACATGGTTTATAGGGTATCGTATTGACTACATGGCTTATAGGGTATCGTATTGACTACATGGCTTATTGAGTATCATATTGACTACATGGCTTATAGGGTATCATATTGACTACATGGCTTATAGGGTATCATATTGACTACATGGCTTATATGGTATAATATTGACTACATGGCTTATTGGGTATCATATTGACTACATGGCTTATTGGGTATCATATTGACTACATGGTTTATTGGGTATCATATTGACTACATGGCTTATTCGGTATCATATTGACTACATGGCTTATAGGGTATCATATTGACTACATGGCTTATAGGGTATTTACTTATTTGAAAGTAGTGATTTGAAACATAGTATTAGCAATCAGAATTCTTGTTGAACATTACTCTGAACTAGGGAATATAAAAAGAAGTACATGATAAGGCAGTATACATGTCATAGAGTGATGTGTGACTGAAATAATATTAAAATAACATCATATTTCTCTGCAGGTGTTGGTCTTTATCAGGTGTAAATCAATGAATCCATGATGAATACACATGTAATTGTTGGAGAGCGCAGAGTCTTGTCACGGTATGTCAAATAACACAGAAACCTATGATAATAAGATCTAATTCCATATGAGACACTACGGCACATAATAGAGCGCTGTTGAAAACGAGGAAGTGTAAGTTCAAAGTCCAAAGTATAATATTTTTTATGACGCCAGTTGTAATTAGGCCAAATGCTTTCAGTTTCCATACATCCCAACCCTGTATACAGTGTTAATATGAAATCCAGTCTAACGTTAGGTGTTTTTCCAGAATGTCATTCCAAAATGTTACTTGATTCTTATCATTTATGTTGTGTGTTTGTTTCAGGGCTGAGTTCATTTCATTGCTCAACACTTACAACTGTTTTTTAAAAGACAAGCCACAACTGCAGCTGAAATTTTATGAGGTAGATGGAAACAGTTCTATTGGACAGATCTAAATAAAGATGATCTGACATGAACATGTTTACTGCTGTGACTGCATTACTGCCGGTCACAAACACAAAGCAAACTTCAAGTTATACGTTCGAGTGTTGACATGAATCGTCCGCTGACTGTCTTATTTTCTGGTTTGACTGTCTGTTATTCCAGAGAGGTGGAGAGCTGGTATTTGAGGGCTTCCTCAATATATCCTGGGGAGTACGGCGTCCCATCAGGCTCAAAATACATGATGAAAAACAACTGCCGTTTACCAGTCTGATGTCACCTGATCCAATTAGTCCACATGGAGGCAAGAGGTTATAGTTCACCTTTGTCCTATATCCTGGAAAATGTAGTTTTATGTCATGATTATCCTGCATGCCATTGTCACCTTTATCCTGCATAGTATTTTATGTTGCCTTCATCCTTGATTCTATATCATGCATACGGTCCTGGGTTAGTTGGGACTATCCGGATTTCAAGAAGTGTAATTTATCCCAGGATAATGTATAAAAGGCAAGAGAAAATAGTATGCTGGAGGAAGTCCATCATAAAACCTGTTTACTGTCTCTTCTGTCATCTTTGTCCTTCATTCTATCTTGTGTCACCTTTATTAGGCACAATGTCCTCTGTCATTCATTATCCTGCATACAGTGTTTTGTCACCTTTATCCATTATCCCCTATCCCATATACTGTCTTCTGTTACCTTAGCATTAATCCTGCATACTGCATAACTATATTAAATTGTAATTTTATCAATTTAATCAATTGTCAGTCGTTAAAGAGCTGTTAAATTTTTCCCTCCCGATACCTCAGTCTTTAACCAAAACAGGGTCAGGGAAATACTTTAGTTCTATTTCTAAGGCTGATTGTTGCTTAGAAAAAAAACAGGTGTCCACAAGCCCAGAAATGGATGTCTTATTTTCAGATTGCCCCTTCTGAGAAATTCTAAGCAACACTCAAACGTATCCATCATTGTCTGCCTGTCTGACTGACTTTCTGCCTGTCTTGCTGCCTGCCTGTCTGCTTGCCTGTTTTGCTGACTGTCTGCCTGTATGACCATCTGTTGGCAGGGGGATGACTCGCTGGGGGGAGTTTGAAGACCTTCATCAGATCAACGAGATAGAAGACACCAACAACCAGGATCCTACAGACACTAATGAACAGAAAACAGGTAACGTCAGTCATAAAAATGTCCCTACATGGTGTCCCTCCATACAGAAATGACAAAGTACATTTTAACTGTGTCCATATTAGGACACAATCAGTCTCACAACAACGATTAGAATTCAGTAACTAGTCTTGCAGTGATTATCCTGATATGGTCAGGTTACAGGGCTTATGAGAGCTCTACACTACGTCCTAGCCCAACGAAGCAGAAGACTGAGGCGGACGAAGATCTGTCAAACCTCATCCGCTGCATGAGCGATGCCTCCCTGGTGAAGAGGAGGGTGAAGAAGAGTCCCTCTCAGACAGAGAAAAACAGGCATCATCGCTTCTCCATCAATGGACACTTCTACAACTACAAGGTGATATCACATCACACACACACTTCTACAACTACAAGGTGATATCACATCACACACATACTTCTACAACTACAAGGTGATATCACTTCACACACACACTTCTACAACTACAAGGTGATATCACATCACACACACACTTCTACAACTACAAGGTGATATCACTTCACACACACACTTCTACAACTACAAGGTGATATCACTTCACACACACACTTCTACAACTACAAGGTGATATCACTTCACACACACACTTCTACAACTACAAGGTGATATCACTTCACACACACACTTCTACAACTACAAGGTGATATCACATCACACACACACTTCTACAACT
>JACXGJ010016804.1:0-11876 GCA_016801105.1 Esox niger
GTGTGTGCGTGTGTGCGTGTGTGCGTGTGTGCGTGTGTGCGTGTGTGTGTGCGTGTGTGCGTGTGTGTGTGTGTGTGTGTGTGTGCTATTTCAGACAAGAATTAGAAGCAGCATAATAGAAACAGAAGGAGAAGGATAGGGGGAAGAGAGAGGGGAGGACAGGGAAGAAGTGTTCAGGGAAGAGGAGGTGTCTGGGGAGGAGATAAAAGGTGTTTGGGGAAGAGGAGGTGTTTGTGGGGGTGAGACGAGGAGGTGTTTGGGACAGAGGAGGAAGGGTTTGGGCAGGAGGAGAGGGGAGGAGCTGTTTTGGGAGGGTGTGTGGGGAAAACATGTTTGGGGTGGATTTGAGGGGAGGAGCTGCTTGAGGAGGAGGAAGTGTTTGGGCAGGAGGAGAGGGGAGGAGCTGTTTGGGGACGATGTGTGAGGAGAACATGTTTGGGGAGGGTGCGGTGTCTGGGGAGGTGTCTGTCCAGAGGAATTTCCACTCGCTTACTGCCTTAATGGAACAGAGAGCACAGAGGAAGCAATACACATCGGAAACACGCACACGCACAGAAAAAGACACACATGCACACACAGACACCCACAGAAAGAGACGCACGCACACAGACACGCACGGAAAAAGACACACATGCACACACAGACACGCACGGAAAGAGACGCACACACACAGACACCCACAGAAAAAGACACACACACACACAGACACCCACAGAAAAAGACACACACGCACACACAGACACCCACAGAAAGAGACGCACGCACACAGACACGCACGGAAAGAGACGCACACACACACAGACAAGCACAGAAAAAGACACACACGCACACAGACACCCACAGAAAAAGACACACACGCACAGACACGCACGGAAAAAGACACACGCACACACACACACAGACACGCACAGAAAAAGACGCACACGCACACAGACACGCACAGAAAAAGACGCACACACGCACACAGCGGATCAGAGTGCTGGTATTGTAGGCAGTGTCTGTGTGGTTCCAGGCCCAGCGTAAATGATTGGGCCTGGCATTCCTGACCTGACGGACAGATGGAGACCGGGTCCCAATGTAAGACTCTACTCTGACCAGGCCCACCAGGACCATGGAGGGGTTTGGGACACGGGTCTGTCAACTGTCTCCTCCACACAGCAGCTGAGACCTTATCTCTGTCCTGATAGGGGAGTTGTGTGTCCTGCTATTCCTGTATAAACACAAGTGGTAAACAGTGTAAGGATGTGTGTGTGTGTGTGTGTGCACGTGTGTATGTGCCCAGAATGACCCTGAAATTAAAACATACAAGGTCTTTCCTGGGCAGAGTCGTGTCACCCCAAACGTAATATACATAGTTTTTGTATCCCGACATCCCGACATACATCTGCATTTCAAACATACCATTGAACATTTCTCTGGGTTTATAAAACATGTTGAAATGACTGTTCGATTGCTATATATCCGGGGTGCTCAACTCTTGCCCCACGAGGTCCGGAGCCAGCTGGTTTTAATTTCTACCTCATCATTAATGTCACCCACCTGGTGTCCCCCATCTGAACGAGTCCCTGTGTAGAGGGTCACACTTAAAATGTGAGTAGTACTGGCTAAGAGGTCCTGAGTTGCGTCTGAGGGGTCAGTATACATCTTAATGGTGAATTGCTGTCTCTATTGGTCTAGATATGTGTCAGTCATTTATGACTATTTCCAGTGGTCTAGATATGTGTCAGTCATTTATGACTGTTTCCATTGGTCTAGATATGTGTCAGTCATTTATGACTGTTTCCAGTGGTCTAGATATGTGTCAGTCATTTATGACTGTTTCCAGTGGTCTAGATATGTGTCAGTCATTTATGACTGTTTCCAGTGGTCTAGATATGTGTCAGTCATTTATGACTGTTTTTATTGGTCTAGATATGTGTCAGTCATTTATGACTGTTTTTATTGGTTTGGCTTCTTGTTGTTTTTTGTCGGAGAGAAGTCGAAGCCAAAAGTTTATTCATTGCTCTGCGGTTTGTGTGTTTAAAAGTCTGTGTGTTTAAATGTCTGCGTGCTTAAAGGTGTTGTGATTATACCAGTGTGTGTGTGTGTGTGTGTGTGTGTGTGTGTGTGTGTGTGTGTGTCTGTGTGTGTGTGTGTGTGTGTGTCAATGTGCTGCTGCTGACTCAAAAACGTGAAGGTCTGGGAAACTGCCAACTGGGACAAGTTGCTAAATTTGAACTACAAGCAAGGACACACACAAACACACCCAGAGAACGAGGGCAAGAGAGGGAGAGAGAGTCCGAGAGAGGAGGTAGAGAAAAAGATACAGGTTAAA
The DNA here is from genome assembly GCA_016801105.1 of Esox niger. Lineage (NCBI taxonomy): Eukaryota > Metazoa > Chordata > Actinopteri > Esociformes > Esocidae > Esox > Esox niger. The sequence goes on from JACXGJ010016804.1 coordinate 2,315, forward strand.
GCGTCTCTCTCTCTCTCTGTCTCTTTTATATGGTCCCTGTGTGTTGCACCAATCTCAACCTTTATCAGAATGTTACGTACTGGGACACATTTCAGACCCAGTCAAATACCCTATTGGGTCAGAACACACACACCCACACGCACACAAGGTATTGCATATTCAATTCAACTTTGTTTTGCTTGTCTGATCAGACATCAGTGTTTTACCTCACACATCAAACTAACGATGCTAAGATATTAGAAAGCCTCCATCTCTCCTCACCTCCTCTCCTCGCCTCCTTTTCTCACCTCCTCTCCCCACCTCCACTCCCCCTACTTCCTTGCTTCCCGCCCACCCCCTTCCCGCCTCCCCCTTTCATCTCCCCCTCCCCCACCTCAACAGCCCGGCCACCTGGTTGGCTTCCATCTGTCATTATTCGGGAGATGTGAGCTGATCACTTTGATTAGAAGACTGACCAAGGTGGACGTGGCGGCAGAGGTGGGGGGTGTCTATCTACAAAACACACACAGACAAAAACGTACACAACGAGCACAAAAAACCCACACCCTGACTGACAACATACACACAAACCCAGACACACACAGACACACATGCATAAGAAGACATGAAAGTTTATGAGAAGCTGCGTTCCTGTCCTGATGTCCTCTGGTGTTAACAGAGAAGCATTGCTGACTATTGAATTAGACACCCAAAACACTTCATGGGATTTGAAATGGCAACGCCTGTCGCATAACAGTTTGAGTATCAAGACAGTAGAAGTATACACATGATGCGTTTTATAACTTCAGGGGCAGGATCCTTGCGCAGATCCAAACACATTTCCGAGCAGTTTGGATTAAATTGCTCATAAGCAGTGTGCCGTTAGTTAGCTATTTAATTTTGAATGATTTAATGGAGCAGTGCATTAAACCGACTCTTTAAACCAGGACAAGACTCTCTTCCTTTTCTTCCCTTACTGACAAAGATGGGTATAGTGACAGTTATTCCAGGGTGGTTTAGGGTGGGAAGGAAAGAACTGGGAGTGTCTATAGGAGATATTTAAGTCTACACACTGGCAGAAGGACTGGTCAACTGGGATTATGTCGCTGTGTTCAGTTTTGTAGAAAAAGTTTATTTGAAACTTGAAAATAAAATATTAACTTAAAATATCTACTGTTCCTTTTATATATATATATTACTCTTTACTAGGGGGCTGCGTACTGTGGGCCAAATGGCTGGTCTGTTGACCTGTCCAACCCCTGTCCACTCTATGCTATGCTAATCCAATTCACTGGACCGGCACTGTTTTGATCAAAGGATCTAGCTCGCTACGTAATTTGCGCAATCGCTATAGCCTTGTGTTAATGCTAGCTAGGGGGTCTGTCATTAATGCCTCAGGTTAATGTTAGCTAGCGTGTCTATAATTAATGCCCAAAGTTAATGTAAGCTAGTGTGACATTAGTTGCTCAGGTTAACGCTAGCTGGCGTGTCGTTAAAGTCTACATGTTAATGATTGAATGTCAGATTGACTTTGTGTTAGCTTTTTCCCCAGAGGTCAGAACAAGTCCAGACTGACAGGCTGTGCATCTGGGGCCTTTTCTGTTTCTATTAAAGCATTATCTCTGTATATCAAACCGGACTTTCAATTGGCACAGTTAAGCATTATTCACGGTTCTGTCAGTGCATGGAGAGCCTGGCCAACACAGACAGACTGAACAATGACCCTTGAAGCTTTTTTTATGTCAAAATACAGAGGGAGAAAAAAAGAGCAACATTTTTTTTTTTTGCACACATTGTGGAAAACATTTGGCCATAATAGGTTGCGCTTGGCTGCTATTGTGTGTCAATTAAAACCCTGCAAGCATTTTGCCGAACCTGGGCCTGTTTGGAAGGACGCCTGTACCAGCCAGGCTCTGTTCACATGCTTCCCATACCTGCTCATAGACGCTGAATACATGAGATGAACGAACCTGAGCAAACACAGAAGGTGCCTGTCGCTGGGCTGGCCCTGTGTAGAGGGTGTGGTTTGCTCTCATGGTCGCCTTTCTTTCGGGTTTCTGAGTGGGGCTCCCTAAGCCTTACTGACTTCCAAACAATAACATCTTCTCCAACGAGAGAGAGAGAGAGAGAGAGAGAGAGAGAGAGAGAGCTTTGATGTTGGGAGTCAGTTAGTTTATACTACAATGAATAACTTCCACTGCTTGGATGCCCTTGATTGGCGGTAGTGAACAGAATAACAGCATTTATAGATTCTATAACCGTCAGGAATTGAACACTCATTTGTTTTATTGTGCCTCCAGGGAAATCCATAGTTCAGTCTGGAGAACACAGGGCACTGTATCTAGCACAGAGTTGGTTGATTCTTGATTTTTTTTGAGGCACCTGCTCTCTCTTGATCATATTTGAACTATTTAGAAATTTGAAAAAGTGACAGATTTGTTAACAAACATGTAATTCACTGTTATCTGAAAATGTATCTAAGAGTATTTGGATTGGCTTCTTCTTCTGATGATGTGTGAAGGTTCAGGACATGTTTTCAGGATTTAGAAATACCTTTTACTTACAGTGAGAGACTGTGGACAAAATGGTCTAATCTATTATATGAATCCTTTTGAAAAGAAGGCTGTTACCAGGATGATTTGTTTTTCTCTGTCCGATGTCATTGGTTGCTGCCTTGAAAATCACTGATTACAAAGAAGGACCTTGAGGATTCTGTCCAGTGTCAAACTGTTATTGTGGGCGGGGCCTATATCAAAGACAATGTTAGCTAATAACACCCTTTTAGTGTGTCATGCATTTGAGGAGTCCATCGATTACCTGGTGTGTCTAATTCTAACATGTATCTTGGTATCAGTTAACTTATATCCAAATCACACTGAACAAAGTTCTTTGTCTTATGGCTTTAGAAATTAAGCATTTGTTGCTTTTTCATTCCATCAGAATGATCTGATGAACCAAAAACCTTTAATCAGGCCTATATGTCAGTGTAAATACAGAGGCGCTCAGTCTTTACATTGTTTTGGTTAAGTGGACTTAGTTTTTTGGGTGGTTGATTTGATGGCCTTGGGTAAGTGGACTTAGGGTTGTGGGTGGTTGGTTTAGTGGCCTTGGGGTAGTGGGTGGTTGGTTTCATGGCCTTGGGGTAGAGGAAGGTTGATTTAGTGAATTTAGGGTAGTGGGTTGTTGGTTTAGTGGACGTAGGGTAGTGGGCGGTTGGGTTAGTGGCCTTGGGTTAGTGGGAGGTTGATTTAGTGGATGGGGTAGTGGGTGGTTGGTTTAGTCGATAGGGTAGTGGGTGGTTGGTTTAGTGGATGGGGTAGTGGGTGGTTGGGTTAGTGGATTTGGGGTAGTGGGTGGTTGGTTTAGTGGATGGGGTAGTGGGTGGTTGGGTTAGTGGATTTGGGGTAGTGGGTGGTTGGTTTAGTGGATGGGGTAGTGGTTGGTTGGTTTAGTGGATTTGGGGTAGTGGGTGGTTGGTTTATTGGGCTTTAGGTAGTGGTTTGTTTAGTTGGTCAGATTGTCAACTGCTGGTCTTCCTGAAGTCCAATCAAAAGATTTATTCATAAGAACATCAATATTCAACACAATCCATACAACTAAACAGGACCATTTAAACAACACCAATGAAAATGCAATAGAAATCCACAACGCCTTGAGGTGTAATGACAAGAACGTATTTATTCTCCTTATGGAAAACGATGTCAGGCCGACTAAAACCAGTCTTTTTTGTTCTGTCAAAGTGAGTATGTGCCTTAACAATAATGGCTACTTTCTGGAGATCAATGTAAAGTAATAATCTCATTTTAATCTCATCCAGTAGAATACAACTATGATGGTAAAATGTAAAATGTATTAGGCAATCTTCAGAAGGAACCTTTTACTGTCACATAATGTGTGCTACATTGACTGGGCTTGGCAGCACTAGACCCCGTCACTCAGTATAATATGTCATGTGGGCATTGACAAAAGGCTCTGGAAGAAGAAACTCGTCGTGCGATTTTTCTTTGTGTCCGCAGGCGATTGAGCGGACAGCTGGCGTCATACTGCACAGCCTCATGACCTATTAGCAAACAATTTAGTTGAGCAACGCAGATCCAAGCTGAGCGGGTTTAGTGAGTTTGGAGTGGTGAAATCCTATTGATAATGATTAATAACATTGGAGATCAAAAGTCAAAGACGGCCAAAATAACACTGAATCTATACGACGGAGGAATGAGTTCATGGATCATTACATCTGCGGTCTGAGAGACTGAGGTGATATGGGGAATTGTTATAGTAAATCATTTAATAAAGTCATGCTAGTGGACTGTGTGCCTAAAGGTCTTATACTAGCTTTGTCTTAGGAAAGACCCATCATTTCCTATAGGAAATCATGTAGTATGATTGTCTTATCATGGTATTCGGTTCAATATGCTTAAGGGAATTAGTTTTAAGGTCACATGGCTTTCCATAGCTGGCTAATGTGCTATCACACACACGTCTTCCCAGGGAGAACATTACACCAGCGCTACCAGGGCTTGTTTTTCACGTTACGGTTGGATAGAAATAAGAGGTGTTCAATCGTAACCGCAGAGCGTGTTACTCAAACAGTCTGCCTGCTACACTTCCACGCCATGCCGTTCCGGTCTGCCGAGCCCACCGCAGCGCCCAAATATGGTCTTGTAAGACACGCCAGCGAACATGGCGACGTCGTTTATTCATTGTTTTACGCAAACATGTTGGAACTTACTGTAAGTCGCTCCGGATAAGAGCGTCTGCTAAATGAATAAAATGTAATTGTAAATATATTCTTCCTTGGTTTAAAGAATGCCTTTTTAACATTTTAGCTGACACATTTCTTGGCAGCGGTTTGTTTCAAAGTATTCCCAGCTATCTAATGCAAATATTTATGTTGCTACACTACATGCCATCACAGTTGACCTGCTGATCCCATTTAAAGAGCCCAAATATGGACTTGTATAAAAGTGGCACACCCGTGAATAGGTTTTCTGTGTGAGTGTTTGAGAATCTTTTATTTTAGTGTTCAAGTATTAAAATGCATGGGAAATATTAACTGCAACACCCACGGTGTTAAAAGTAGATTAGCATATTACAGTTACACCAGCTCAACATGCATGGCACATTGCAAAACCACTTCTTCATTTTCTAACAGTTGTTTCATGATTAAACATATAAATAAAAATGTGAGTATGCTGAATAATACACAGCAGTGGCTTTAACATTGTCAATTGTCTCACGTTCAAAAAGAGACTGAGTAATCAAAATAAGAAAAAACGTTGAGATAAACTGCTAACTTCGGCAGTTATGGTCAGAATAGCGAGCAGTTGCTTCTCACCATTGTTTTTACAAAGACAGACACTGTCACTTGAAGCAAATGATTAAAAAACTTTTATTTTGCTATTTTGTTTTGTTAATGAAAATACACAAGGTTAATGAAGCCCTGTACCCCATACAAGTGTTTTGCAGAACTGTGTTTTTTCCTATCCCCACGGGACACCTGACAATGGGGTCCTGGCCAGGGGTCAGCCATTACTGACAACGACAATGAGAGTTAAGTGCCTTGCACAAGGGCAGATCGACAGATCACTTTGTTGACTTACTCGGATTCAAACCCACAGGTTTTAACAAGCATTCTAGCCATTGTATGTCGTCTACATCATGTGTCACTGTGTGACTCTGGTTCAGTTATTCAACGTCCTGGGCTTTTGTCTGACTGACTCCCACCCCTTTTCATGTCTCTGCCACGGTACTGTCCTGTTGGACCGTCGAGTCCTTATCCCCCTCACAGGTAAGAACATGGACTACCTGTTCCTTCGTCTTGTCGGTCTGCTGTGGTTGTCATCGACAGTAAAGACGTACTGATCTCAGAAGGTCTAACTGGAATGCAATAGACACAACTTGGGTATTTTTACACAAGTTGCATTTCATGAGATAGAGGTGAAGCCTTTCATTCATTTGACAGGAATATTTTCTCTTTGTCTGTGAAAAGACCACACCTATATCTCTAGGGATTTAATGTCAAGGTTGGACTTTAAATAAATCTCTTGACTGGGCATATCACACGCCCTTTGTTTGGCTTTAACTTATTTTAAGACTGCAGACGTTTGTTGGGGAATAAATGAATCAGAAACGTATCGCCGGGGGAGAGGAAAAACAAATCGAACATTAACCTCAGTCACAACATTCTCCACGGGAGAGTGGCGTGAAGAGGCATTTTAATATAAAATGTTTAATGGCTAAATCTCTGACAATGATTAACAGTGCATCAGTCCCACTGGGCCAACTTTTGTATCACACAAGTTAAGTATTTACACTGGTGGGGGTTGGGGGGGCAGGCCAATTATAGCCTATCAAATGGTTTTCTCTGTACCCAGTTAAGTATTTTGTGCAAGGGGGGTGGTGGGGGGGGGTAATATGGCTGCCTATTACAGCCTATCAAACGTTTTTCTCTGTACAAGTTAAGTATTTTGAGCCGGGGGGATGGGGTTGGGGGAGGTGAGGGGAGCCGGGGAGGTGGAGGACAAAGCCATTAGAGCCGGCGAAGTGGTTGTTGAGCTAATGGGGGCCTGGCTCTGAGGGCCCATCTGGTTTGGTTTTGGAGGCTGTGGTTTGGCGTAAGGCACCGCCCCTCCCTGCGTCACAGGAAATTATGTCTCCCCAGGTTTCCTAGCGAGGGCAACGGCTAGGTGTTTTACAGAACCGTGGCCAGAGGGGACAGCTAAAGAGGTTTTAGTGGTGTTAGCAGCGATATTAGCTTTGTTATTAGCAGTAGTGGCAGTAGTGAAGCATCAGTAGCAGTAATAGAAGGAGTGGTGTCTGTTCTTGGCGTGTTAGTAGTAATCAGTGGTAGTTGATGCATTCAGATATCAGTACAGCTGATTGGTTAAGCATGATGTTTGCATTGGTAGGGCTGCTTATGTGTACCTCATAGTCTGACACGCTTGAATTCAACATCTGTGTTTCAGTCATGGGTGGGTCTCATTCATTTGAAGGGAATGCTGGGAAATATGAAAGTATGGCTAATCCCCCTCCCTCATTCCAGCGACGCACAGGGCTAGTGTTTTATTTTAAGACTTTTGTGAATAACTTAATGTATGTTTAAACCGTCCATTTTAGACTGGATGTGTAAAATGTTGTCTGTGTGTGCGTTATCTATAAATGGAATCGCTATGGCACCTCAGCTAGCCATGGAATTCAAAGTGAGTGGTTGTGATGACATGGGGCACATTTTCTGGCGCATACATAGGACATAATGTCCAGGGACCTGTTTCGGCCCAACAGCGCCACATTTACAAACAGTGCCTAGAAATCCCCACACTTTGCGGCTTGACAGCGTGTAAAAATGTTCTGGTGTTTACAATATAAAGACTGGGACGTGTTGTCGTTACAATTCCAAATACGTTGACTGGCAGGCCGAGTGTGAAGCATTTAGCTACGTGTTCCCAGCTTCACCAGTTGACGTTGAAAGGCCAAGTCCAAATGATATCCAATATGGCTGCCCAAGAACAAAGTCTTACTGGGGCCACATTTGAAAAGAAATACGGAGGTGCTCAACATATTGGATATGGGATTACTTTTCCTTAAACAAATATTCATGATAATGCTAATATTATCCACACATTACTAAGATTTGAAACCTTTTCCTGATAGCAAGATAAAACAGCAAGACAAGTAGTGTAACCGATACAATATGTCTGATGAATTCAGTGGGCATTTATCAGATTGGCAGCTCAGTTACGTTCTTTTTCGTTTGCCCAGCATAATAAGTTGTATGTAGATCACTGAAGACTTGGTTTCCTATTGTTTTACAAGTGCTATTTTTTGTATGGACATTGACCATGACCTGTGACATTTTACCCATTGAGAGGACCAAAACAACCGCAACTGTCGACTGAGTGATCTACGAATCACTCTGAACCGACAACCTATTATTTACAGGTCAGTAGATCTCGATTTACCCACGATACATTGCGGTTTGGATCCTCTCAAACGACACTGGTGTGACAGTTTATATCTCCGGGCGAGTGAAGGGCGAGGATCGGTGTGTGGAGACGTGACCCGTGCCCCCCCCAGCCAGGGGTCAGGGGTCCAGTGTATTGGCCGGTCACCCCTGTTGTCAGCGAAAACGAAATATGGAGTACCTTCCACGCGGCCGCTCTGTCGACACCCCCCCGTCTCTAGAGGCATTGTTGTCACGGAGCGTTGCGCTGATCCTGCAGTAAACGGCACCATCCCAGCCGGGTGGGGGGGTTGGGCTTGGGCAGGGGGGGGCGTAGCATGTTACATTTTCAAATGAAAAACTTTTCCACGTTGTTCGCCAGTCGTTACCGGAGTACCATAAACCCCGCCCACCAGTAATTCCATACCCGCGACCGCGTAGAAACGTCAGACACAGAAAGGAACAGAAGCCCCAGGCTCACTGCTGGTGGTGGCAGGGATCAGAGAGGAAGTATCGCGAGAGCTGATTTCATCATGTGAATTATGGTCTGGTTGGATTTACAGACAGGCGTTTTGAAACGGCAGCCCGGGGTTCTGGGGAACGTGTGTGCGTGTGCGAGTGTGTGTGTGTGTGCGTGTGTGCGTGTGTGGTAGTGACACTGTGTGAGGCTGTGTGGAGGTCTAAGTATGAACCATAGTTGTAATAATAGTGTGTGGGGGGGACATTCCCCTTTTCATGTGGGGGTAATTACAGCTGAGGCCTTGGGGCTTGCAGAGTTAACATCACCACACACACACACACACACACACACACAGTTACAGCGAGACAGGACGGGGGAGGGCGGGGGAGGACGGGGGAGGGCTCAGCCGGAGAGAAAACGGAGAGAAAGCAAAAATAAAAAGAATGTAGATGTTCTGCTGTAATCTATCTATTTACTTTATAATACTATTATACATTGTTTTATTTGTTTCATAGAACCTATTGTAGATAGTTCTACTTTATAACATTATTATATATTGTATTATGTACTTCAGAATACTATTATATTATATGTAGTTCCACGACCCTACTACCAAAAATGGTAGTTAAATGCATAAATTGTTAATTAAAACAGAAGGCAATGATGTGCAAATCATTTAAAACCTGTATTCAACAGAAAGTAGTACCCAGACAATATATCAAATGTTGAAACTGAGACATTTGATTGTTTCTTGAAAAATATATAAATCAGTCAAATGTCTTTAGAAAGCTTTTTTTACCACATCAGTTGTCACAACGTGCTTTTACAGATGAAATGTATATGCCCAATTTGATGCCAAAAAGGTGTTTCAAAAACAGTTGGGACAGAAGCTACAAAAGACTGGAAAAGTTGTGTAATGCTAAAAAAATGGAACCTGGTAGAATATCACACAACTAATTATGTCTATTGGCAACAGGTCAGTTATATGATAGATCAGTCCAGTTGAGGGTTGTGTGTGAATGTGGGAGGGGTTATAGATTTGTCCAGTTGAGGGTTGTGTGTGAATGTGGGAGGGGTTATAGATCTGTCCAGTTGAGGGTTGTGTGTGAATGTGGGAGGGGTTATATATTTGTCCAGTTGAGGGTTGTGTGTGAATGTGGGAGGGGTTATAGATTTGTCCAGTT
>JACXGJ010016805.1:0-11881 GCA_016801105.1 Esox niger
ACATTAACGTCGTCGCCACTCACATTTCTGCTAAAATATATTATTATAGCAGAATCAACAGAATCAGTTTCCCTCCTGTGCATAAATAAATTACAGATTTTCCCTGTTAATTTCTGTTTAATCTCTAGCTACCATTCCTGCCTCATGCCTTTGCATATTTAAGTATCCTACATGGCTACATTTGGTAGAGTAGGAGAATCATTTAATAAACATATTAATATTTGGATGTGGCCAAACACCATTTAGAAAAGCTAATTGTTTGCACGCCCTTACCCAAACCCCATTCTAACCACATTTTAGCCAAATAATTTATTCAAATTAGAACACATTCCAACTACAGCCATTTTTGTGATTTGTCGTGATTAATCATATAATTTCTTTGATGACCGGTGTTGATACTGGTGGATGACCGGGGTAGATACAGGTGGATGACCGGGGTTGATACAGGTGGATGACCGGTGTTGATACTGGTGGATGACCGGGGTTGATACTGGTGGATGACCGGGGTTGATACAGGTGGATGACCGGTGTTGATACTGGTGGATGACCGGGGTTGATACTGGTGGATGACCGGGGTTGATACTGATGGATGACCAGTGTTGATACTGGTGGATGACCGGGGTTGATACTGGTGGATGACCGGGGTTGATACAGGAGGATGATCAGGGTTGATACAGGTGGATGACCGGGGTTGATCAGGACCAGATGTGTGCAATGAGCACAGTGCGTGATACCCTGGGTGGTGGTGTTGTGTTATGGGTGAGACCTTTCTCACACATACAGCTCCAGAAAAAATGAAAAGACCACTGCACCTTTTCCTTTCCTTTCCAAAATAGTCAAAAAGGAATGTTTTGAGCGAGGAACAGAAGGGTTCAAGTTCAAAGATCACTGCAAATTGAACGCTTCTGTTCCTAACTCAGAACTTTCCTTTTCAACTTTTTGGGAATGGAAAGAAAAAGGTGCAGTGGTCTCTTATTTTTTCGGGAGATGTATGTCCCAAGAAATTAACCTGTGTCCTAGTTTGTATCTATTTATGTCATGTTGAAGTTGCCTGGTAGTGAAACTCTCCACAACCCAGAAAACATTTTGCATTGTTCAGGCCCACCCTTTACCTGCCTCTTATGCAAACTGAACATAGAAACTTTGTTTTAAATGGACCCTCTGTCTTATAAATACAGTTTGTCTGTATGAACCACTTAGTCCTGGACATTAAAGTGGGGGTGTCTCATCTCATTAGCTTCACCACAAACCATGTTCACTGCATCTCTGTTGTTGCTGCTGGCATTTGTTTCCTGTGAGCGCCATTGGATTAGCATGTTTAATAGACTTACTTCCGTCACTGTATTAAATATTTCCCTTTTCTTTAAAAATTAAAATGTCATATGTAATGTGAAAATCTTTCTTAACAGGTGTTCACTGTGGTCTGGAGCTGACCCAGCCAAACACATTGGATATTAAATATGGAGAGTCTTTGGTCATTGTCTGTAAGGTATCTGGGTATTCTCTGACAGATAGCACCAACATGTATGGAGTATCATGGATCCGGAAGTCTGAAGGCGGGATACCAGAATGGGTTGCAAACATCTATCATAATGGAAACACACTATACAAAGATTCACTGAAACCCAAGTTCAGCTTAAGCAGAGACACTTCAAGGGGCAGAGTGACTTTAACAGGGCAGAGCCTGAAGTCTGAAGATTCAGCTGTCTACTACTATGCTCGCTACCACTGTGATACATCAAACTACAACCCTGTACAAAAACCCCAAACACTATTAATAAAACCAAGCTCAATCATATTGTATGGAAATTATGTAATGTAATGCAACAATAATCCATCTGAAAATAGTTGGGATGTTGTTATATCCTATTTGCTCTCAAGAATTGTTATTTTTAATTGTGTCTGAGAGCTCAATCTATATTGATGCATCATATTTCACCTAAAAAAATTACTGGACCACTTCATAGAAAAAAAATAAGTTCCATGCAGAACATCTGTCAATTCTTGTACATAAAGAGGAATAACTGTCACCCCATTTGCTGAAAACAAGTTCAGTTTGAATCAGTTAACCTTTATAAATCATGTTCCCTGCAGCTTTGCTGCTGCTGGAACCTGCATCCTTTGGGTTTTGGCAAAATGATAAATAAAGACCATTGGTGTAATATAGAGAAACTAACTATTGGCAATTTAATATACCACATTTTGTTTTGTTGGTCTTGTTTCACTGGTGTGTTCTGTCAGACTGAACTCACACAGCAAGACTCGATGACTGTACAGCCTGGATAGTCTCTGACCTCTTGGAATGTCTCAGGGGTATCTGTAACCATTTCTAACTACTGTACACTTTTGGTGTGAAAGACAGATGGAAAAGCATTAGAGTGGGTTGGAGGAATATGTGGAAATGGGAACATATATTATAGTGAGAAGTTGAAACATGTTCAGTTTTGCTCAGTGCAATAGCATGGAACATGGTCAAATTTTGCATTATTAACATAAGGTTTAACAACTAGAAATTACTATAGATGAGTTTAAAGGTGAACAAGCACGATTTGGTGACAACACACCTTTCCACTCACTATTATACATACTTCTTATGTTCATGTGATTTAATGTAATCTCAATTTGTTTTGTTTAGGTATTATTTAGTATATTATAACTTAATATTCTCTTTATAGGGATTTCTGTTGTTACCTTGTTGTGATGGAACAGGTAATTAAGGTGTGTGTGTGTGTTTGTGTGTAGACAGGCATTTGATAATGGCGGAGACGTATTCATTGTTTACAATGACATTTTAGTCATTTTGCAGGTGCTCTAATCCAGAGTGATTTAATTGCATTCTTTTTAAGGTGTCTTGGAAAACCAACATCTGACAATCATAATTAATATACTTTCCTTCACCAAAGTCATTAGTTGGCAAATTCAGGGCCAGAGAATTCAAAGGTAAGTGCATGTTTTGTTCGGTGGTGGGTGGATACACAAGTTAATGTGGATACTCATCAAAGCGGTGGGTTTTCAGTCACTTTTGGAAGGTTGTCAGGGACTGCTGTTCTGGCTGCATGTTGGTTCCTCAGTTGAGGTGTCAAGACCAAGGAAAAATGCCCATGCTGAGCAGGAGCTGCCAACCCGAGGGTTGGGGGGCCAAAAGAGATGAAGTGCACAGGAAGGCTTGGAGGGTTTCAGCATAGCCTGCTGGTAGGGAGGGGCAGTTCCCATTGGTTAGCACCATGGTCTTGTAGTGGATGTGATCTTCTACCAGAAGCCAATGGAGCTTGAGGAGGAGAGGGGAGACATGGGTGAATTTGGGAAGGCTGAACAGGAGAAGGGCTTGTGTTCAGCCTTCCCATATTCTACTTGCTGGAAACGTTATGGGGGCTTGATGGCACAAGCGGGGAGCCTAGCCAACAGTATGTTGCAATAGTCCAGATGAGGGGTGACAAGTGGCTGGATCAGAATTTGAACTGCTTCCTGTGTAAGGTAGGGTTGTATTTTGCGGATGGTAGTGGCAAAGGTAGGATGCAAACCAAGTTTGGGCAGAACCTGCGACCCCCAGCTCTGAGAGTGTGGAGAGGAGGATCTGGTGGTCAGTTTGCTTTGGCAGTGCAGTGAACCTGACTCGAAGTCAGAGGGAACAGAACCAGCGGACAGGGAGGAGTTGATGAGGAAAGTAAAGTATAAGGTCTTATAGAAATGGTCTGGAGAAGAGAAGGGGCAAGAGGACAGGTTGTTGGACCCCCAGACACCACTAGACAGTGGGTAGCATGAGCAGGTCGAGCCGATATTGTCAACCTTGAATTAAAAATGTTCGACAAGGTTGTCAACCAATAGGGAAGAATGAGGTGGAGGAAGGAGAGGATTTAGGAGTGAGGAAATGGTGGCAAAGTAATTCCTGGGGTGAGAGGCAGATGCTTGAAAATAGAGAGATAGAAATTGGCTTCAGCAGCAGAAACAGAAGAAGAGAATGGAAAGAGAAGTAAATGTCATGGCTATTTATCCTAAAATCAGACTCTAAAACAATCACCCAAATAGTCATTAGCATTATTTTATTTTGGCAAACACAGTGAACACAAAGGACAGGAACTCTCCTGCTTAATCAATGCAACATTTTCCAATGGACGGTGTATCGCCGCCAGTTGTTGTCAGACATGCAACATGAACAAACATTTCGAAAATGTTCTCGTAAAATTGTATCCATTGTGTCACACAGCTGGTTGTAGGACACAGGCGCAAAGATGGAGTGGTAATATGCCATAGTCTTTATTAAAGTAAAAGGAACCAAAATGAAAGCAGCTTACCGTGACTTGGGTATAGGCTAAATAGCAACTAGAAACCATAATGATCCACACAGAGTGTGGACCAACATTCACATAAATGTGTTCCCCAATTGGAGGCAACGATCTACACCTGCCTCCAATTGGGGAGAACAAACTTACATGCCTAGAGGCATCTCTTTTTGTCCTGACTATGGCCCCAGCTCAGTGCAGAGATGGCTAGGGGCATAGCCAGGACATGACAGTACCCCCCCAAGGCACGGGCTCCAGAACGAAAGACCGGGGCAACCTAGGTCAAAATGGTCAAAATGATTCTTTATTTTTATTAGCTGTATTCATACTTTGCTTGCGTAAGGATAAAAGCTTTGAATAGACATTTGTTAAAAAAATAACTGTAACATGCCCACCCCTATCAAATAATTACGTAGTGCCAAAAAGACCTATAAGGGAAAAACTGAATTAAAAAAACATCTAAACAAGAAAAGCCCAAAAAAAGTAAGTAAAAGTAAACAAACACATATGCGTGCGGAACAACAGCGCCTCAGTCAGGCGGAGGCTCAGCACCTGGAGCGGCCGGAATGGGCCTGGGAGGCGGCGCTGAGGCTGGGACGGGCCGGGGAGGCGGCGCTGAGGCCGGGAAGGGCCGGGGAGGCGGCGCTGAGGCCGGGACGGGAGTGGGAGGCGCCGGAGCGGCCGGGACGCGAGTGGGATGCGCCGGAGCGGCCGGGACGAGAGTGGGAGGCGCCGGAGCGGCAGGGACGGGAGTGGGAGACGCCGGAGAGGCCGGGACTGGAGAGGGCGGTGGCCAGTCCTTGGCGGGCGGCGGTGGCGGCCAGTCCTGTAATGGCTGCGGCTTCAGGGCAGCAGGGGGCGCTGGCTGCGGCTTCAGGGCAGCAAGGGGCGCTGGCTGCGGCTTCAGGGCAGCAAGGGGCGCTGGCTGCAACTCCTGGGCAGCAGGGGAAAACCGGCAGGGCAGCAGGGGGCGCTGGCTGCGGCTTCAGGGCGGCAGGGGGCGCTGGCTGCGGCTTCAGGGCGGCAGGGGGCGCTGGCTGTGGCTTCAGGGCGGCAGGGGGCGCTGGCTGCGGCTTCAGGGCGGCAGGGGGCGTTGGCTGCAACTCCTGGGCAGCAGGGGGCGCTGGCTGCAACTCCTGGGCAGCAGGGGGCGCTGGCTGCAACTCCTGGGCAGCAGGGGGCGCTGGCTGCAACTCCTGGGCAGCAGGGGAAAACCGGCGCCTTGGAGCTGGCACTGGACGTAGAGCAGGCGTTGGCTGCAGTTTCAGGGCAGCATGGGGAACTGGCTGCGGCTTCTGTTCAGCAGGGGGAAGCCGTCGCCTTGGAGGTGGCACAGGGAGTAGACCAGGCGTTGGCTGCTCAAGGCTGGCTGGGAGCTCCGCCACTGGTGTTGAGAACAGATATGGGCGGTCGTGAAAGCCCCACCAGTCCTCACACCTACCGCCAGCCGGGAGGTCTTGTACCTCCATTCCTCCACACACGAGAGGCAGCATGGGCTCGTAGTACCATCCCCCCGGAGGTGGCAGCCGTGCCTTAGGGCCCTCCGCTTGCCGCCATAGCTCCCCCACAAAATGTTCTTGGAGGTGACTCCCCGCAGGCCGGTTTCGTCGCCTGTGACGTCTTTTCCTCCTTTTGCTGCGCTGGGCTGGCCAGGTGGGCAGCTGTTGACAGTAGGGGTTCTCCTCCTCCTCAGTGTCGCTGTCAGACCAACCAAGGAGTTCCCCTACCGTCCATCTCTGCTGTTTCTTTGGTTGGTGGATCATTCTGTCACACAGCTGGTTGTAGAAGGACACAGGCGCAGAGACGGAGTGGTAATATGCCATAGTCTTTATTAAAGTAAAAGGAACCAAAATGAAAGCAGCTTACCGTGACTTGGGTTGTCGTGGAAAATCAACCACTCGTCACTAAAAACAAATGCACTTCAACTCAGGACTTTGTGAATCCAATAGACATTAATGAAAATCATACAATAATGACAGACATTAAAGCCAGGTCCTTTTGCAGATACACCCCTAATGTTCTAAGTCCGGACCATGGCTTTTATACAGAACTTTCCCACATTACGCCATCTGACTTTGTCTAGTTGGCAAACCCCCTGAGTGGGGTGCGCTTCTTATCTTCTACTTCCCTGAATGCTCGTAATTTGCGACAGTAATTCACATCCTCCTTATGATTCATACTTGGGTCATGTCCATAATTGTCCACAAAGTAAGTTTTATGTTAAGCTCATGGGCCACACTCAGGTCATCTCTTATCACAGAGTACACTTTATGACCAGCTCATGGGCCACACTCTGGACACCCCAACAGTGGATACAAAGGCAGTAAACTCTAGAAATGCCCCTCTCTGGGCTCAAGGTATTTGCCTGCTCATGACTATCTCTCCGCATAAGACACATATATTATGTTGAACATAAACACTATCTGTATGTGTAATTTGTCCTATCTCAGAAGTCATTTACTGTGAGTGTGGATTCCACGTTAATTTGTTTCCAATAAAACTACATGATTATACATTGCAAATTAATATTTTCATAAGTATATTTCCATATGTTCCTAATGTTATAAATGATAATTGTAGCTGGAAACGACAGACTTTTTAATATATTTTTTTATATCTACATTGACATACAGAAGACCAATGCCTGCACCATCAGTCCTGTGTTCCAGTGCAAAGTTGTGTTTACTAATCACTGTCTAACATTTAAAAAAGCTGTGATCCTTCAAAAACCCTTTTGCGAAAATATTAGCAACAGCTGAAGTGGTTTGACCAGACCCAGCAAAACCCATCCAGATCCTATGTACCTGTTCTGAATATCTGGATTAGCTAAAATACTTCATTTATTGAACAACATTCAGAAAGGTCACCAAAAAGTCTTCAGATTACAATGTTTGAGACGTCACAGCGAGATTGATACCGCAGTATCTCTTATATACCGACTGATATCTCCCAGCATCTTTCCAGTCTACGTCAATGCAAATCCACCCTCTAGTTCCTTCCCTACATAAACAGTGTCTGTCTGCTTCTCCTTAAAGGCAATTTGAGTCCTGGTGAGTAAAGAAGAGCAGCTTCCACCAGATCAGATTAAACATAAACCATGTTCTCTGTAGGTCTGCTGATGCTGCTGGCAGCTGCCTCTTGTGAGTCTGTGTGGATGGGGGGAAGGGGTTAACCAAATTATTAGTGATATTTTGTTTTATCAAAACTTAAATATGCTGTTCTTATTATACATGCTTTGTCCACAGGTGTTCACTGTGAAGAACTCACTCAGCCACCTTCTATGACTGTCCAGCCAGGTCAAACACTGACCATTTCCTGTAAGGTCTCATACTCTGTATCTAGCTATAACACACATTGGATTCGACAACCTGCAGGAGAAGCACTGGAGTGGATTGGAGGTATCGGCACTAGCGGGGGCACAGCTTATAAAGATTCACTGAAAAACAAGTTTAGCATCACAAGAGACACTTCAAGCAACACATTGTTTTTAAAAGGCCAGAGTCTGCAGACTGAAGACACAGCTGTATATTATTGTGCCCGATACACACAGTGACACAAACCAGCACCACAACAATACAAAAACACACTTCTCTCCCTTGAAAGGTGATTTATAATATTTCTACCAGGAGGGGGCAATCTGAGTCTACTGGTATCTACAGCTCAAACCTCTCTTGATCTAATGACCTGTCATTTTTACTACCTTGCGTTTGTTTAATGTACGATCGAAATGATTGATGAATAAATCCCGGGACTTTTTTGGTATTATTTTTATAACTGAAAAACAAAAACAGTTATGATATGTGGGGCTATTCATAAAACATTTGGGGCTTTAGCAACCGGCGCCCTGGTCTGAAGCCGCTGCTGTACCACAATTTAGAAATATCGTATCAAATTTACATTTGAATCCTTGGAACATGTATATTCAGCATGTCATTTCATATGCAGTTAGGCAATACCATCAAATTTGAAACACCTTGCACATTAAGCATATATTCATTTTTTTACTCTACACAAAACTATCATTATTACTTATCATTTTAGCAGGCATGTGCTTAAACCTTGCCACAAATGTACATTTGAGCCCCTGATATCCATGTCAACAAGAGGCTTCCCATGGCACTTAGTATACTGTGTGTGGACACTGACCAAACACAATCAAGGCCACAGCAGCAAAAGGCACTTGCTTGTATTAATCATTTTTGTAACAACAATGAAAGTCCTGGAAGTCTGTGTGTGTCAGTTGAGTTTAAGAAATAATTCATTTTCTCCTGCCACGGCCTCTACTGTTAGGAATACAAAACAATACACAAACACTCAACACAGCTGACCATCATAATAATATTTATTTTTATAATATTTTGTATTAAAATAATTCTGTTATTGTGATATAGTTTGTGTAACCACACAAAATATTATAATTATTTAAGGTACTGCCTGAACATACCTACCCCCTTCTATCTCTCTTTTACTCTCATCACTGGTCTCTGGGTTGTTATCTCTCCAGCTGTATGTGTCCATGCTTCATGATCATAATCTGAGCCTTCTCGGTTACCCATTTTGTAGACACAATTTCTACATATAGCTACTATAGGAAGTCTACTACGTGCTTTTTATAGCTGGCCGTTATTGATACATGCCCATAATGACTGCACCCCTGAACACATGAAAGCTTCAATTTTAGGTTTCTAATAGTATTGTGAAATTTGCGAACTATCCCAAGTCAACTAGCTAACACAAAAACTAGCACGGCTAAACATTTATGGTTTTGATTGGTCCTCCCGCATTTGTTGACGCTTTTGATTAGATCAAAGACAGAACCTTAACTCCAACGAGGTATGCCTCCTTGGAGAAGGAACATTTTATTTTGTGAATTACATACACAAAAAACACGTTCAGAAAAATGACACCAGATAAAGATTAATACAAATCCAATAATCCAATATATGTAAATTATTAAAGCCGGCGCACTAATTTTTGACAAAAATGTCAGATGGAACCTTATAATTCTAAACTCACTTAAGATTGAAAGTTCCAGTAAAGAGAGCGCGCCGGTGGGAATATTTGTTAGAGTGAGGTGGTTATGTGGAAGTGAGCGAAAATGCTACACAGCGATGATCTTGCTTTGCTCCCTTTTCAGGGTTACCAGACTCACCAGGGTCTCCATTAGTAACACACCAACAGATTACACGACACGTTTCGAAAATTGCCCCACCATTGATCCTCATCTGCACAGGGTTTTCTTTAATCCGATAGGAATAAAGAAATTCGGGGGCTTTTCATTCATCGTACTTATGCTACCGTCTCTTGGAAGTATATAGTACCTTAATTTTGAAAACGTTTATAACATGTCACTACGTTTACAGAAGTCCTTACTAAACTGCTAATTAGAATGATCCTATAACATCTAACATTACTCTAGTCTACACCATTTCAGAAACACAGATTAATTTCCGATCACTGAACCTGCTGTTTCCCTATGGAAAAATGCTATACATGCGGACGACGCTGTCTACTTAATTCTTTCAAATGTACATTTTCTGTATTTTTTCAAGCTGGCCACCGTTTGAAATCAGAACCTCCCCTTTTAAATAAGAAAAGACAGGCCAGTGGGCGTTGCTGCCATAAAACACTAGCATTAAATTGTTTCCCCTATGGAACTCTAAGCTCCACTCATTGGTTTCCAATGGCTGAGTCAAATATCTCAGAATATATATTTTCGGATTTTTAAATGTCGGACACCATTTTAACCAGTAGGACTTGCTCTTTAAAATAAGATTTGATTGCGCTGCGCCATTCATTGTCATCACCATGCAAATCCACGAAAAGTTTCCTTTAAAACTCTGTGCTCCGCCCATTGGTTTCCAATTGAGAGACATGCTGGTGTACTGAGGCAATTATCTCAAAAATATGTATTTTTCGATTTCGTCAAGTGTGGCATTATTTTAATCAGCAGAATCTCCTCTTTTTAATAAAATATGGTTTGGCAGTGCCATTCACTGACTTCAAACGCAAGACTAGAAACAGTCAGAAAACACGGATTGTATGTACATCCACGTAATGCAGGTTTAATCGCAATTAATACCATATAGGACCAGATGTTTAGTTCCTACTCCAGTTATTTTTCAGTTTCGTCATAAAATGAGGTTAAAATCGTAAAATAAAAGAGGAGACCTGTTTTGGTGCCATTTTTGAGGAAATTGAATTTTAAGCTTCAGTCAGGTCAGAAGAGGCTCATCGAACGTTGGATTCAATTTATTAGGTATGGGCTGGGCACACGCTAGCGTTCCAGCTCAGCCAGCGTTCTTATACCGTTTTTGAGACAAGGGTGCATTTTTATGCGTTCTATTGTCCACTTTAGAAACACAAGTTAGCCAAGTTACCAAACGAAGTTACCATATCTGTCTAATTGTTGGTATGCGAAGAAGCACAAAAAACATCCGAACGTAAGGATAATCAAAGAAACAATCAATTGTAGGCTACCGAACTTGCGGGCATACAAAGACTCAGTTTCTATAACTTGTTTTCCCGCCAATGGTTTAGAACTTGCGTTCAGCTGCAGTAACTGAATTTTAATAGAATATTGCAAAAAGTCCTTGTTTACTATACAACTGTAAATACGTTGTTAATCAGCAGCATAACAACACTTAACATTAGTTACAGTATTTGTAATAACGTAAAACAGAACTCAACTATGTGACTCTGCGGTCAATCATTTTCAGTCCGATTTTGAATTTTTTTTTGACCTGCGTCTGTTTCGGATTTTCATTAAAAAACTCACTAATGTCTCATTTATGTCTATTTGTTGATGTAGTTAGTTACAAATCGACTTGCTAGCTGGCTTCCTTGCCACATTCAACGTAGCCCCACGTTTTCCAAAAGCTAGACAACTTAAGAGCAGTGCTTTCATTTCAGACTAAGGAACCAAAACCACAACAATATATAATTATATGGAATTATAACAACATAACCATACTAATAATCATAATAATACGTGATAATGTGCAACCCACTTTGCTGTTGGCAATGACAGAAACCTGTTGGTTTTTTTACATGTCTACTTATTGAAAGTGAACTATGGTATGGTAGCCTGATAGCTTTCTAGCTAGCTATCCATCGGAGTGGAATACATGTTTCAATCAACAAGTCAGTTGCAGAGTCATACATTAGATTCGGATGAAACGGATTATGGTTTAAATACAAACCAATTGGATTCTAAAACGGCAAAGGCCATCCCACTTCCATACTTAGCCCATTTTATACAATATCAGTGAGTGCATGCTAGCCAGACCAGTTCAGTGGTTCTCAAACTGTGTGCGGTCGCACCTTTGTGTGCCTTGGGAGCTGGCCAGTGCCTAGGAAGTAGTTTTATTCATTATGATTTACTGTACATATCAATAATTACATGTAAAATTGTGCCTTGGAAATACTTGTTATCATACATTGCGTGCCTTGTGACAAAAACGTTTCAAAACCACTGGGCTAGACTAGCTAGCTGTAAGGAGCCCTCTTCACCAACCTGAGTTTGTATACCTTAGATGAGGTAGTGGCACTCACGTCCTGACTCAGTTCCTACAGTACATCTACAGGAGATAACTCGCCCC
>JACXGJ010016806.1:0-11882 GCA_016801105.1 Esox niger
GTGTGTGTGTGTGTGTGTGTGTGTGTGTGTGTGTGTGTGTGTGTGTGTGTGAGAGTGGAGGAATAGCAGAAGTTTAAACAACAGACAAAGAGGGGTGGATCTGTGGACATCAGAGTGTTGACATGAAGAAATATAGATTAGTTTGAATGGTTGATAAACCTGGAAAGTATGACTGTAAAGATCATTAAACTAAGTCAACTAACTAGTAAAATCTGTTCCATTATGGCCTTTGACTAGTCAATTATATTTCCTATTAGCCTGCATACAGTATATTTGGAAACTCTGAAGACGAAAATCTCACACATGACCTGAAATATCTGATACTACAGGCAGCAGTGAGCTACACAGTGACCCAATACACAGGTGTAACTATCTAAAGTCCCTGAATATTTCAAATATACAAATAATGAAACGATAGGATGAAATATGGGCTCAGAATTGTCTTTCTCCTTGAAAAAATCCACAATTATTTAACACTTCAAACCAGAGCACACAGACTAGGCTGGAACATCGTATCAGTGTCTTCATATACATATGATTATTGACGAATCAGGACATATAAATTACTGTATGTGTAACAAAGTATTGATTTAACAGTGTTTCCAGTGTCACTTGAATTTATGTAACAGTGATTCACTATGATAAAGTTACATCTCTCACACTGTAAAGGATAAGAAAGCTGCACACTACTACGCTCAGATGCAATAAGTTAATATCATACCTACGTTTCTACAGGCAAGCTGTCTTCTTCAGGGCAAAAACAAAGTGTATCTCTCACACTCATAGCAGTTCTACATTCCTTAGTTATATATGATGTTATTTTCATGAAATTAAAGTGAAATGCCTTAGAAGTGACCTGGTGATCATAAAGATTACAGAATCATTGCAAATGAAATATAAAATGGTCATTATTTTCAGGCTGGTTTAAGTAGAGAAGAACAGTGAACATTTCTATTGTACCAGAGAACAGTGGACTTCACCAGGTGGTTGGGGACTTTGTCCTGTTGGGAGCTCAGGGCTGGTGGAGGTTCACCCATTGATGACAGCAGCTGTTATTAGTCCCTTGTTGTAGTTTAACACCTCTATTGTATTATTATAATGTTAATGATCAATATGTCATATTAAATATGAAATGAACTACTGTTACTCACCTCAGACTCTCCAGTCTACATTGTGGGTCCTTCAGCAAAGCAGAAAGTTCAATCACTCCTGAATCTTTTAGCTGATTGTTACTCAGATCCAGTTCTTTCAGGTGTGAGGGGTTTGACTTCAGAGCTGAGACCACAGAAGCACAGCCTTTCTCAGTGATTCCACAAACTGACAGTCTGGAGAGAGATTATCATCATGTCACAAACAGAAAATAAGTTCAGAATAACATCATAACATTGTTTATAAATTACATCATTGTCATGTCAACTTAACACAAGGACACACTTTTATCACTGACACTGCAAATACATGACACTAAAATGTAACTTCCTACATTGAAAACCATCAATGTTCTCAGTCAATAAATATACTGTAGATGTAGAAAAAGTGTGTAAGTGTGTGTGTGTGTGTGTGTTGTGTGTGTGTTTGTGTGTGTGTGTGTGTATGTGTAGAAGGGATTAGCAATAAATAAAATGAACTGAAAAAGAGTGGTAGATCTGTGGACATGAGAGGGTTTAAATTAAGATGTGTCTCAATGTTTGATAAACCTTGAAAGTAGGACTGTAACGATAATTAAACTAAGTCAACGTACTTATCAAGTAAAATCTGTTCCGTTACAGCCTTTCATTAGTCAATTACAGACCCCTCCAAAAATATTTGAACAGCCAGGCAAATTCTTTTGTTCTTGTTGGTCACTGAAGACATTTGGGTTTAAGATCATCTAGATGTGAATACCAGGAAATGAAAGCTGAAAATCTGAACTCTTGTCTCATACTCATCTTTTGATCTTAAACCCAAATGTCTTCAGTGAACTACAAAAACAAAGGAATTTGTCTTGCCGTTCCAATACTATTGGAGGGGACAGTATATTTCCTATTAGCCTACATACAGTATGTTTGGAAACTAAACAAAACAACCTCACTCATGACCTAAAATATTTCTAATCCAACAGGCATCAGTGAGCTACACAGTGACCCAATACACAGGTGAAACAATCTAAAGTCCCTGAATATTTTAAATAGACAAATAATGAAACAGTATGTTCTAATATGGGCTCTGAATTGTCTTTTTCCATGAAAAAATTCACAATTATTTAACTCTTAAAACCAGAGCACACAGACTAGGCTGGAACATCGTATCGGTCTCTTCAGATACATACAATTATTGACCAATCAGGACTCATATATTACTGTATGTGTAACAAAGTTATGATATAACACAGTGTTTCCACTGTTACTTGAATTTATGTAACAGTGATTCACTATGATAAAGTTACGTCTCTAACATTGTAAAGGATCAGAAAGCTGCACACTGCTACGGACAGATGCAATAAGTTAATATCATACCAACGTTTCTACAGACAAGCTGTCTTCTTCAGGGCAACAACAGAATTCATCTCCCACACTCACAGCAGTACAAAGTTCCTTATTTATACATCATTTTAGGTTCATGAACTGAAAGTATTAATGCCTTAGAAGTGACCAGGTGATCATAAAGATTAAAGAATCATCGCTAATAAAATACAAAATGGTCATTATTTTCATGCTGGTTTAATTAGAGAAGAGCTGTGAACATTTCTATTGTACCAGTGAACAGTGGACTTCACCAGGTGATTGGGACTTTGTCCTGCTGGGAGCTCAGAGCTGGTGGAGGTTCACCCATTGACAACAGCAGCTGTTTTTAGTCCCTTGTTGGAGTGTAACACCTCTGTTGTATTTCTATAATGTTAATGATCACTATGTCATATTAAATATAAAAAAAACT
Organism: Esox niger; assembly: GCA_016801105.1. Lineage (NCBI taxonomy): Eukaryota > Metazoa > Chordata > Actinopteri > Esociformes > Esocidae > Esox > Esox niger. The sequence continues at coordinate 2,914 of JACXGJ010016806.1, forward strand.
AGTATTACTCACCTTAGAGTCTCCAGTCTACATTGTGGATCCTTCAGCAAAGCAGAGAGTTTAATCACTACTGAATTGTCGGGATGATTGTAGCTCAGATCCAGTACTTTCAGGTGTGAGGGGTTTGACTTCAGAGCTGAGACCACAGAAGCACAGCCTTTCTCAGTGATTCTACAACCTGACAGTCTGGAGAGAGATTATCATCATGTGACAAACAGAAAATTAGTTCAGAATAACATCATTACATCCTTTATAAATTACATCATTGTCATGTCAACTTAACACAAGGACACACTTTTAAAACTGACATTGCAAATACATGACACTAAAATGTAACTTCCTACATAGAAAATCATCAATGTTCTCAGTCAATAAATATACTGTACATGTAGAAAAAGTGTGTGTGTGTATGTTTGTGTGTGTGTTTGTGTGTGTGTGTGTGTATGTGTGAGTGTGTGTGTAGAAGGGATTAGCAAGAATTAAACTGAACTGAAAAAGAGCGGTGGATCTGTGGACATGAGAGGGTTTAAATTAAGATATGTTTCAATGTTTGAAAACACCTTGAAAGTAGGACTGTAACGATAATTAAACAAAGTAAACATACTTATCTAGTAAAATCTGTTCCGTTACAGCCTTTCATTAGTCAAATACAGTCCCCTACAAAAATATTTGAACACCCAGGCTGTGACAACGACGCCATCTGCTGCTCATCCTCCCCCTGCAGGAGGCGTGCCCCAGCTCTCAATGTCACCGGCCTTCTGACACCACCGCCCATCATCAATCCATCACGCCTGTTGTCTCCTTTAGCGCATCTGATCATCATCCAGTCATTGCCCCTCCAGTGTATATGTTTCCTCTGTTCCCTCTGTCTTTGCGTGTTATTGTCTCACTGTTGATGAGCGCAATTCAGCTCCTACCATTAAAACATAATAATAAGCACCATCGTCTCTGCATCCTGCTTAGTATCCGCCTGCCTTGAATGCTGACATAATAACACGCCTAAAACGGATAAAAATGGAGCAAAGAGACGCAAAAGAGGCCGGTGTTGCGGAGACCATTCAGGACCACACCAACATCCTGGTCAACCTAGGTGCTACCATGGCTAACCTCATCCAGGCAGTTCAGTGCCTAGAGTTGGCCCAGTCCACTCCCGCAGCACCGGCTGTATTACCGCCTCCCCAGCCTGCACCTACCGGAGTTGGAGCTATCCACATCCCGCTCCCTCGGGACTACGATGGGACGGCGGACCGCTGCCAGGGTTTCCTGCTCCAGATAGACATCGCACTCCAGTCGATTCATCCTCCGCCGACCGATGCCCAGATGATCTCCTCGCTCGTCTCCTGCCTGTCCGGTAAAACACTGGAATGGGCCACCGCAGTCTGGAACACCGAGGGGCCCTTCCAGGGCAGCTAGGCCGAGTTCGTCCGCCGCATCCGGGTCGTCTTCGACCATCCACACGAGGGAAGAGAGGCAGGCGAATGATACTTCCATCTATGGCAAGGGACGAGATCGGTAGCCTTCGGGAGGACGTCCGAAGGGAGCTGGCTTGTTGAGACGTGTGCCTCTCATTTGAGCAATTGGTCGAAACATGTCTCCGTCTCGACAACATGCTGGCTGCCCGAGGACATCCTAGCGAGGGCCCGGCTGTTCCACCCCACCACATCGACACCGCCATCCCCATGGACCTGGGGTCGGCTGCACTCCCGGGCAGAGGGCGAGGAGCTGGGGAACACAAGGGATCAGCTACGAGCTGGGGCGGCTCCGCTGCTTCACGCAACCCATCTTCCTCCGGCACGAGAGGCGACAGGCATGGCTCTTCCGCACCACCCCAGGTAGCTCATGCACACTCACCAATTGCTTTCCCACTCACTCTCTGCACCGTCCCTGTTGATTTCCCCGGTTTTCCGTTGCTCTCCCAGTGTAAGGCGCTGGTAGATTCAGGCGCTGCTGGGAATTTCATCGACAGGGATTTCGCGTTACGCGCGCACATTCCCCTCCAGGCCCTTTCCACACCCCTACCCGTGAGAGCGTTGGACAACCGGCCCTTAGGGTCGGGCTTGATAACAGAGCGTACTGTTCCTCTCCTTATGGTCACTAGCGGCAGACACAGCGAAACCATTTCCCTTCACGTCATGGACTCTCCCACATTCCCCGTCGTGTTGGGTTTCCCCTGGCTGTCCCTCCATGACCCCGTCATCTCCTGGTCTAGTCAGGGTCTTTCGGGGTGGTCGCGGAAGTGCCAGGGTAGGTGTTTGGGTGTTTCCGTGGGTTTGACCACAGTGGAAAGTCCAGACAGTGCTCCCGCCGTGCCAATTCCTCACGAATACAGGGACTTGGCCGTGGTCTTTTCCAATGCTAAGGCTACTGTATTACCACCTCATAGGCCAGGGGATTGAGCGATAAACCTCCTGGAAGGAGCCGCACTCCCTAAGGGTCGCGTGTATCCACTGTCCCCCACCGAAACTGAGGCGATGTCCGCTTACATTACGGAAGCGTTGGAACAGGGATACATTAGGCCCTCCCGGTCACCGGTCTCTTCGAGTTTTTTCTTTGTAAAAAAGGACGGTGGTTTGTTTCCGTGCATCGATTACAGGGCGCTGAATAAAATCACCATTCCGTTCAGTTATCCTCTTCCCTTAATCTCTGCGGAAGTTGAGAGGATGCACGGGGCCCGCTTTTTCACAAAGTTAGATCTCAGGAGTGCCTATAACCTGGTGCGTATCCGGAAAGGGGACGAATGGAAAACTGCCTTCAGTACTACCTCTGGCCATTATGAATATTTAGTCATGCCATACGGTTTGATGAATGCTCCATCAGTCTTTCAATCCTTCATCAACGATGTTTTCAGGGATTTGTTATGCGAAGGTGTGGTTGTGTATATTGATGACATCGTGATATACACTGCTAATCGTGCTGAGCATGTCTCGTTGGTGCGTAAAGTGCTTGCTAGACTGTTAGAACATGAGCTGTATGTGAAAGCCGAGAAGTGTCTGTTTTTCCAGTCGTCCGTTTCCTTTCTAAGTTATCGTTTCTCTTGCACAGGTGTGACTATGGAGGAGCATCACATTGATGCCGTGCGTAATTGGCCGAAACCCAACCACGGTAAAGGGAGTGCAACGATTTTTAGGCTTCGCCAACTATTACAGGAGGTTTATCCGGAGCTTTAGCCAGGTCGTGGCTTCGATCACTTCCCTCCTGAGGGGTGGGGCGACTCGGTTACGGTGGACCACGGATGCGGAGCGGGCGTTTGTGGAACTGAAAAACCGTTTCACCACCGCTCCGGTCCTGGCTCATCCCAACCCGTCGCTCCAGTTCGTTGTGGAGGTGGACGCGTCCGAATGTGGTCCGGGGGCCGTACTCTCCCAACGAACGGGGAGTCGGAACACGCTCCGCCCCTGTGCTTTCTTTTCACAGAAGCTCAGTGCGGCGGAGCGTAATTACGATGTCGGTGATCGTGAGCTGTTGGCCGTGGTTAGAGCCCTGTCAGCGTGGAGACACTGGTTAGAGGGGGCTAAACACCCTTTCCTCATCTGGACTGACCACTGCAACCTGGAGTACATGCAGGCCGCGAAGAGGCTGACACCTCGCCAGGCCAGGTGGGCTATGTTTTTCTCCTGGTTTGTTTTCACCCTTACCTACAGGCCGGGGAGCAAGAACATAAGGGCCGACGCGCTGTCTCGTCAGCATGACATGAAGGTGCGGCCAGTGGATAATGCCCCCATACTGCCAGCAACGTGTATCGTGGCTCCGGTAGTGTGGGAATTGGACGCGGACATCGTTCGTGCGCAGCGTGACGAACCCTCTCCGCCCTCATGCCCTGAGGGTCTCACATATGTGCCGACGTCATCTACTGGGCCCATACCTCTCCCTCCTCTGGTCATCCTGGTATTGGGCAGACGCTGTGGGCCCTGGCCGGTAAATACTGGTGGCCCACCTTGGCCAAGGACGTGAGGGTGTACGTCTCTTCCTGCTCGGTGTGCGCCCAGAGTAAGTTAAACCCCTTACCCATTCCACAACGGCCATGGACCCATCTGTCTGTTGACTTTCTAACAGATCTCCCCCCTCACAGGGCCATACCACCATCTTGGTCGTTGTGGACCGCTTCTCAAAGTCCTGTCGCCTCTTGCCTCTGCCCGGCCTTCCCACTGCCCTACAGACCCCGGAGGCCCTATTCACCCATGTTTTCTGGCACTATGGGGTGCCCGAGGACATAGTGTCTGACCGGGGCCCCCAGTTCACCTCCAGGGTTTGGAAGGCTTTTATGCAGCGTTTGGGTGTTTCGGTCAGCCTGACCTTGGGCTACCACCCCCAGTCCAATGGGCAGGTGGAGCGTGTCAATCAGGACGTGGGCAGGCTCCTTCGGTCTTACTGCCAGGACCAGCCTGGGGAGTGGGCGGAGCTGCAACCATGGGTAGAATATGCGTTAAACTATATCCCCATTTCAATGTGTCCTGGGCTACCAGCCGGTCCTGGACCCCGGGCCAGACCGGTACCCCTGCGGTGGACGAGTGGTTTAGGCCAGGCAGCGGGCACATGGGAGGCTGTGCAGACTCGTCTCAGGCTCGCTGTCCGCCGTCAAAAGGCCTGCGTTGACCGCCGCCGCGGGGAAGCCTTGGTGTATCGTCCGTGCGACCGTGTCTGGCTCTCAACAAAGGACCTGCCCCTCCACCTGCCCTGCCGGAAGCTGGGCCCGCGGTTTGTGGGGCCCTTCGAAGTCCTGAGGAGAGTCAACGAGGTAACATATCGGTTGCGTCTCCCTCCTGACTACCGTATTAACCCCTCGTTCCATGTGTCTCTCCTCAGGCCGATGGTGGCTGGTCCCCTCCAGGGGTGTGAGGTTCGGGAGGTCCCTCCCCCTCCTCTCGACATCGAGGGGGCCCCGGCGTACTCCGTCTGTTCCATCATCGACTCGAGGCGCCGAGCTGGGGGCCTCCAGTACCTCGTGGAGTGGGAGGGGTACGGTCCGGAGGAGTGGAGCTGGGTTCCGGTGCGGGACGTCCTGGCCCCCGCCCTTATCCGCGACTTCCATCACCATCGTCCTGCTCCGCGTCCTCCGCGTCGTCCCCGAGGTCGGTGTCGTCGCGAGGCTGGGGCCGCGCGTCAGGGGGGGGGTACTGTGACAACCACACTATCTGCTGCTCATCCTCCCCCTGCAGGAGGCGGGCCCCAGCGCTCGATGTCACCGGCCTTCTAACACCACCGCCCATCATCAATCCATCACACCTGTTGTCTTGTTTAGTGCACCTGATCATCATCCAGTCATTACCCCTCCAGTATATATGTTTCCTCTATTCCCTCTGTCTTTACGTGTTATTGTCTCACTGTTGATGAGCGCAAGTCAGCTCCTACCATTAAAACATAATAATAAGCACCATCGTCTCTGCATCCTGCTTCGTCTCCGCCTGCCTTGAATGCTGACATACACTTCCTGAAATCCTGTCAAATGTATGGGGACAAGAGACAGTTTCTTTCCTCAAATCACACTGACAAATAAATAATTTGAAAGAATATCCAGTATTGACTAGATCCCAAATCTATTGGGTGAAATAATAAAAGGACTTTAGGTAGAGCACCAAGGATTTAATTAACACAATATATTTGTGTTTATTTTATTTACATTTATATACAGTTTTGCACTTGTCATACACTGCGTGCATAATAGGTTAACACATAACAAATTGCTAATTGGATTTTGTGTATTGTTTAGGAAGAGGAGAAGAAGAGAGCAGAGCCTGAGAACAGACGTGGGCATTGGGAGAGGAAGAGAAGCGGGAAAGGAAGAAAGGAAGAAATAATTAAATGGAGAGAAAAGAAAGGGAAGAGGGGGAGAGCAGGGGAGAGGGACAGGGGAAACATAGAAAAAGGAGGATGGGAGAGACAGAGGATGAGGAGAAAAGAGATGACTGGAGCAGAGGGGAAGAGGAAGAGAGTAGAAGATAAGAGGGGAGAAAAAGAGGAGGGAGTAAGGTGTAATTCAAGAGAAAAGAAAGACATGCTGAGACGGAGACAGCAGAGGAGGAAATGGGAGCTGAAGAGAGGAGGAAAAGGATAGAGGGAGAGAAAGAGAGAAGGGACAAGAGGGAGAGAGGAGAGAAGTTAAGGGGCAGAAGAAAAGGGGAGTAGAGGAAAATAGGACATGACAAGGGGGGTGGAAGTGATGATGATAGAGGAGCAGAGGGAGAAATGAGGAGAGGGGGAGCAGAGGAAAAGGCAGGAGGAGTAAAGGGGGAAGAGGAAAGAGAGGAAGCATAGAGGAGATAGGGGGATTAAGAGAGGATAGGAAGAAAGGAGCAGAGCAGAAGGAGAGGGAGATGAAGATAGAAGAGCAGAGGGGGAGAAGGGAGGAGATGGTAAGCTGGGGAAAGGAGGAGAGCAAGAGAGAATGAAAGGAACAGAGGAGAGGAGGAGGAGGAAAGAGAGGACAGTAAGAGTGTAGATATGGACATTGGGAGAGGAAGACAGGATGAAAGGATGAAAATGAGAGGAAGAGAAAAAAGAAGGATAGGAAGTGAGAAGGGAGAGAGGTGGAAAGGTGATAGGGAGGGCAGAGAGGAGATGGACAAGGAAGAGAGAAAGAGGAGGATAGGGGAGTTAAAGAGGAGCAAAGGGAGATGGAGGAGGAAGAGCAAAGATAGCAGTAGAGTGAGAGAAAGTGAGGAAGAGAAGAGGAAGAGAAAAGGAGAGGGGGACAGGAGAGGAAGGTAGAGAGGAAACACTGGATCAGAGGGGACAGAGACCCTGAAACACAGGAGAAGATGTGTGTGTTTTCTATCCATGTTTCTATCAGATTCTGTTCACCTCATGTGCTACATGGTTCTCCTTCTTCATGGTTAGTAGCCAAGTTAACAGGAGGAGGTTCACTAAGTTTCTGTTGTTGGACGGTCAACTGTCACATCAATCCAGTGGCTTTGGTGGCCTGTTTATTTAACCATTTACAGCATTATACACACACGCACGCACACACGCACGCACGCACGCACGCACGCACACACACACACACACACACACACACACACACACAGACACACAAAGTATTATCATTGCTGTTTTAAAACACATTAATTCTGTCGAATCTAGGACATTGTAATTAATGTACAGAAGCAGGAATGTTTAGTCAACAATAAAAAAAATAAACATTCTACAGAGATCAATGTTTACAAACACCAATGATAAACAATAACGACTAGATGAATGATTTCTAAATGAGAAGGTTTTACAGACCAGTGTGGTGATTAATTCTGTCCTTTAATTCCTCTAGTTTACAGGTTACATCTTCAGTTGTGTTTAACCAGGAATATTCACAATCATATGATATATTTACTGACTACTAGAGAGTTATTGTCAGTGTTTTACAACGGTGTCCTACTGAACATGACCATGATTAGAGTGAAACATCATGTTGTGTTTGACACAGGGACCATCTGACACAGAGACACTGAGGAGTCAGAATAAACCCTAAACCCTGGATAGAGGGGCTCAGTGAATGTGGTGTTGAATGTGTACAGGTGGGTCAGTGTGTCAGAGGAGACCCTGTAGAAGGACAGAGTGCCGGCTGGCCAGTCCAAATACACTCCTACTCTGTGGGAGTCAGAGGAGGTGACAGGTAGGACAGTTGTTTTATTATTGTGCAAGACAGAGTACCTGTCATCATAACAGAACAGACTCCAGGACTCGTCATTGTATCCAAGCCAACAGTCATCATGTCCTCCTCTCCTGTTAAATCCTTTATATGTCACTCCTAAACCAGCCCATCCCCTACTCCACTCTACCTCCCAGTAACAGCGTCCAGACAGACCCTCTCTACACAACACCTGTGACCAGTCGTCAAATCTCTCTGGGTGATCAGGATACAGCTGCTCCTCTCTCCTCCATGTCACCTTTCTGTTCTCCTCAGACAGAGAGAGGTTTCTATTTACTGTGTTTAGGTCCAGTGTGAGATCACAGACATCTGATGGATGAGACCAAGACACAATATTACACATCATCATCATTCATATTATACACACACATGCAGAATGAAACACACACACCAGATGTATATGTGTTCTGTATAATAAATCACTCACATTTCTTCGGTCCTGATTTCATCCGCCACTCTCCACCATGATCCACACTGTGGAAGAAGCAGAGGAGCAGACTGTCATTCAGTGACACACAACCTGTCACACACACACACACACACGCACACACACACACACACACACACACACACACACATATATATTAGAAACCCCACTCCCTTAATAACACACCACACACAACCCCTCCTCCAATAACACACCACACACAGCCCCTCCTCCAATAACACACCACACACAACCCCTCCTCCAATAACACACCACACACAACCCCTCCTCCAATAACACACCACACACAACCCCTCCTCCAATAACACACCACAAACACAACCCCTAAATCCACTTATTACCACTAAATGAGTAAAAATTAAAAATAAAATTATACACAATTGACACAAAGAGCAAACCTCTCAATCACTCAAATTCATCTTTAATAATGTAGATCCAGTAACACATTACATTTTTTTTTATAAGGATATTAAAATAGAAGGTTTTGATGTTTGTTTCTAATAGGGAACAAACTATCAATAATAACTGTGTAGATAGAATTGAGTATAGATGAATGTTTGATCACAAACTCAGTGCTCTTTCCATGCAGACATAATGGTGATCAGATTCTGTACCTCTAAAGTCATATGATACAAGGGTTTATCCAGTTCCAGGACCCTGACTTTGATGGAAAAAAGAAGCAGGAACATTGGGAAGGAAAAGTGACTGAATGTGTCACTCAGAGTGACGGTGATCATGAGCCTGTAAAATAAATGAACGCTGTGTTCTGTTTAGAAGCAGAGGTCAGGAAGGGGAGGGGCACTATGGACCCTGTGTTCTGTTTAGAAGCAGAGGTCAGGAAGGGGAGGGGCACTATGGACCCTGTGTTCTGTTTAGAAGCAG
>JACXGJ010016807.1:0-11860 GCA_016801105.1 Esox niger
CACACACACACACACACACACACACACACACACACACACACACACACACACACACACACACACACACACACACACACACACACACACACACACACACACACACACACACACACACACACACACACACACACGTCTCTAGGAGATAACTGACAGTTGAAATCCAAACTGTGCTGGATCAATATCCCAGCCTGCCAATTCATCTTCTCCCAGGCCCTTGGCTCAAAACACTTCCTTTAATTCTTTATTGGTCAATAAAGTAATTAATTAAAATGGCAACGGTGCCAAAACCTAATTGAATGGAGCTAATTGGCACCTTACCTCACCGTCTGATGAACCAGTGTTTTGTAATGCCATATGCATCCCATCACGTGCACATAATTGTCATTTGAACGTGTTAAGGGGCATCCGTGGCTGACCAGGCCGGTCTTGGTCAAGCCTTGCGGTCGGGCTGCACCACGAGCAGTTCAAATCGGCCAGCATCGGCCCGAGAGGGTGGGTCACATTACTCTCTAGAAAATCACTCAGGAGGCGCCAGCAAAGGAAAACGAGACTTTCAGGTGGGGTAAATGTGTGTTAGCCCGCATGACTTTCACAAAGTGGAATGCCTTAGCGCCGATGCTAAGAGGTAGAATCTACTTTTACAGATTTGTCGGGACATGCTGTGACAAGACAATGGCAATAGTCTTAATTGGATATGAAGGAAATTAGATAAAGGACAAAAAAAGAGGGCAAAAGACTGTCAAATTGAAATTATTAGAGAATTTTTATATTGAAATAACCAAACATTTTTTTATTTGTATTGCTTATAATCAGACTGAAATGAGCTGGATGAAAGGGACTGGGGATGATGGCTGTGATTAATAGGATTAACCGCATATCCATTCACTTCTAATCCTGCCTTTTTGCTTCTCTGATTGTTATGTATGGAAATGTTTAAGCGCTCTGGTTTGCTTCCTCTACACTCCCTTCTTTCCCAGAAATACAGACGCTGACCCTGATGGTCCAGAGATGGGGGAGAGTGGGGGAGTTTAAGGATGAGCTAGCTTTGCAGAACAACCCCCACCCCCAACGCAGACCCGCCTAGTGATCAATACTGTAATCACTTCCTGGTCTCCCGTCTAACAGCCCGCCCACGGTGGGCCATCTATCATCTTGGACAATGGCTCAAAGCCTCTCACTAACACACAAGGAAAGCTCTCCTGTTAGGACAGGCTTGACCATGTTGCCTTCCTGTCAGTCAGGAGTATCAGGGAGGCAGCACGGCCTTTCAAGACCTCTAAACATCCATGGAACAGCTCCGAAGTCAGTGTGCAGCAGTCAGCGACGCTGCTACCAAGCTAGTTTACTGTTCATGTTATGACGATGAACAGCGGGTCCTCTGTCCGCTGTCATTATATCGGAACAGCTTATGTAAACCCCACTGAAACCTCCACCATGGTAATACAATGTAATGCCCCGCTACATCGACTCACAGCCCCACACCAACAGACAGGCATTTGATTAGTCACCCAGCTGTAGCCACCTCACAGCACAGCAAGAAGGACATAAATAATGCATCTGTGCGAATGACAAACGAGGCAATCAATTCTGGGACGGCGTTCAAAGAGAAACGATTGAAATCCCTTCCAAATTAATGTTCTTCATTTTAGTGGACTTTCTGCTTAATTTTCCAAAAATGTTCACGGTTAAACCGAACCCATTTGACACAAACGATAAAGAATAATGTGATTAAAGTTCTGAATAGCCTAGGGTGGCAAGGCGTTATAAACCGCCGCCTCCAGTACACATGTACTGCTGAGGCATAGGTTTGAATCCACTCCTGTTCAGCAAAAAAAAGTAAAACTCCTACATCCTTTCCCCACATTCAGAGTCAAATAAAGAATAAAAGTCTGAACGTACATCTTTAAAAGTTTAAAGACAGCCTTGTTTATTTCACATCATTTCATGGTAACTAATCCTGTTATTTAGCTCTATCAGCTCTCACTAGTTGGAGCAATACTGAAGATCTGCCTATGGCGTTATTGTGACACACAGTTTAATGAGAACGATGAACACCTCTGTGACAGTTCTCTTCCTGCAGGCTATGCCTGGCTATGCCCGGCGCTCCTCAACTGCGAGTAGCATTAATTAGCGTTAGCGATCCGATGACCCACAACATGAAGGGTGATGAAGTGAGAGCTGGCGCAGGGCTGTACCAGGCTGGTGACAGTGTGCCATGATGTCAGAGCAGTCTGGAGGACGGCAGGCTGAGGGTGGGACAGCTCTTTAAGGCTCTTAAGGTTCCACAGGGGGCACCAGAACAGCCCGGTCTAGCTCTGTCACAGAACCAATTAGGCTGAGGAGGTCAACTGTGGCTCTGCTGTTGAAACACTGTCAGCCGTCTGAACTCCGGTTCAGACTCACTGAGATTGACGGGAAACACAGAAGAAGCCAGGAGAGAGGTAGCGTGGGTGAAAGAGAAAGACAGAGTGTTGTGTGTGTGCGTGCGTGTGCACGTGCATGTACATGTGTGTGTGTGAGAGAGTGCAAGAGAGACTGATTTCATATTCCACCTGAGTGCCTACTTCTGCACTGCTTTAATGAATGAAAAACACTTTGGACAGAGAGGGAGGGGGGTTCAGCTCCTGTATAGCTAAGATGGGAATAGCCTCCTGACTTTTCTCACCTCCTATTTCGGGAGGTTCTGCGGGCAGAGTCATGCGCCAGGGATAAGAGGCGGTAATTACTGTGATCATGCGGGCTAGACTGATCAAACGGCACCTAAGGAGCAATGGGAGCGGAGCTGAGACGCACTCAGGGAGATGGACTGATGGAAAGGTTAGCGCTCCCTGCGTAAACTCATCCATCCTAACCTGCCAGACACCCTGGGAGGACTCTTCAGCTAGCGTGTCCTGCTGACAGGCCAGACAAGCGCCTCACTGAGGTACTCTGGTCAGGGGACACGATCAACTTCACGGGGGGCGTCAGGCGAAGATAACGGTTCGCAGGGTCGCAAAAACGTAGCCATTTTGTTTTCCAACTCTAATTTGTCAACTTGACGGACTCACTTAACATCGAACTGCTAGGAACTTGTATAAGTACACCCCACTCCGCCCCCCAATAATCAGCAGTCCATTCACGGCAGAGCCTCCTGCTCATCCATCACTCTACAGTGTAATATTGTTAAGCTGCAGAAAAACTGACTGCGGGCTAGCAATCTTTCACTCTGGCTTGCATACGATTGTGCTGGGGAAGGCAATGGCCTTTTGCTGAATTACATTGTCTGTAATCAATGACACTGCAGAGTCTCACACAAATATCTTCGGGAGAATGGCTAGTGGACTCTATATCCATCATGCAAGTGTGTGATGTGACTAATGGAGGACCCAAATACACCAGTATGTCATGTCCTGGAGAACACTGAGAAGAAAAGGAACCCGATGGTACGGGGGATAGATAAACTGAGAAGATCCAGGCGGAACGGATTCTTTCTATAGACATTCCTCACATATCACATGTAACGACTTCAATTGACAAAAAACTGGAATTGTTAAAGAGTGTGCTGAAAAGCCAATGAAAAGTGTTGTGATTGAAACTACCTTTTCATAGAAGTTGAGGGAAACAATCTCCGCTTCACAGTCAGGGAAGACCACATTAACAGTGAGAACAGATTGCTGTTGCCAGAATGGAGAAAATATCCAGCATTAAAGTGCACTGTTGGGCGCTGGGGTAGATTCGATTTCAGGGCCTTTGGTTTATACGTACTGCAATCAGTGAGAGAACCGGTCCCAAGAAAGACACATTATAGCTATATCTGCAGTGCTGATGTTGTCACAGCGGGGGTCGAGGCTAATGATTTTGAACAGTTCACTTTGATCGAGAGCTTCAGAGAGACTGAGAGACCATTAGATTATTTATGCTCCTCTCTGAATGATATGACATTCAATTATTCAAATGCCGACATTTGAGGACAATTCTGTTTTGTTGAACTTTTATCTCTCCTAGGTCCTGTGTAGAGTTAGCTCATTGCTGCCCTGTCAGAGCCTGTTCCAGGGGAGGAGCTGGAACCTCTCCAGGAGAAGAAAACACAAAGTTAAGAGTACAAAAACTGAGTACTCAAGATACCTGCAACATCACCCAATTCCAGACAGAAATAGGATGCAGTAGAGGTCAACTGATTTAACAGAACACATTAACTCGCAATTCTTTGTTTGCAAAGTCTAGCAAAGTGTAACCCACTTGGAAGGGTGAGTACACCAATGCTAGGTTCGTAGGAGTTACAGGAAGGCGATACACTGCAGATGAATGACAGAGACCAGACTTGAATAGTAATATGAAACAACATTTCCTTAGTGTCAGAAAATCAGCATGAAAGTTCACAGTCACTGAGTAATTCTTTTTTTCCAAAGGCCTAAAGATTTTTTCCCCATGTTTTGTCACTCAAGTCTCCTTTCTTTTTGTTATAGGTCAAATTAAATTCTGTTAGTTCCAAGAGTACTCATGAGTTGAATGTGTGTCTTGTTCCGTGTGGCTAACACAGCCCTACCACACCGCAGACATCAATGAGCTCAGTTCCGTTCCGCTGTCCAAAAGCAGATGAATCTTCTGTCTTCTGCATGCGATGTCTAACCGGATCAACTGGGTGGCTTGCCAGCAACAGAAAAATCAACTGAGCTCTTACTCATAAACTCGAGTTAAAGAACTTCAGCTGAACTCCTGATAGCGTGCGAGCTGAACTAAGTTTTCTAGAATGGAATATTATGTTTTCTTAACTTTTAAGTTTAACTTTGTTCACTACTCACAAATCTGGTGATTAGTCTCTGGAATCTTCTCGAAAATTGCTAGCTAAAATCTGTGAGTTGTCAATCATCCAGAACCAGAGGTGGAACTTGTTCTGTTGGTAATTCTGATTGGTTGAGTATACTTTAAACAATTTTAAATACATTTGAAATATTATCATCCTAATTTATAACAGGGTTACAAAAGCATCAACTGGGATACTTTTCAATGAGATTGGAGTGCATTAGCCATTAATACTCTAGGCTAAACAGCCCAAATATAAGTCATCATAACATGCCTTGCATCTCGATTTCAGCAAACTGAAGAGATTTGTTTAGACTCCCAACATGGCTTTAAGGTAGTTGAACTATTTGGGTCAAGTTGTTAGAGGTCAGGGGTCATACCTGTGCATCCATAAGCAAGTGCCTCATCAGGGCCATGGATTTCTTCAAGGTGTCTCTCTCTCCAGGCAGGAAGGCATCATCTTCCCGGGACAGAGTACTAGGCCTGGTCACCATGAAATGGGCTATCTGGTCGTTCAGACTGTTCAGAGACTGGACCGCTAGAAGAGGGGAAGGGAACAAGGCGGAAGAGGGAAAAAAAACAATTCTATTTCAGGGCGATCAACATTTCCTTTGACTCACACAAAGACGCACACGCACACCCCCTGAAAAGACATTTACAACAGTGAGATTTCCTGCCTTTCTATCTATTGCCATGGTGACATGTAGCAACTGATTTCCCCTATCTGGCTGTCTGTCTGTCCGTCCTGGCTGATCTCTCATTTGCATTCTAAGTGCCGCACTGTAAATCCCTCCCATCCCCGAGGCTGCTGCCTCTGTTGCCTCCACTGGTCCCCTCTCAGCATTAATCCCTCTCTCTCTCACTTATCCAACGGAGGGGCATCATTAGAGTTAAGTCCATTAACCCGCCACCAATCTCACTCCAGACCGTTTCATGCATTTGTTCGCACTGTAAGCCCTGTCCATCACTCAGCACTTTTGTTTCCCAGCCGCCGGAGTGGATGCGTCAAACGCCCGAAGCCCTTCGAAGTAAGCGAGGTTGTTCCGGCGTGAACCACGTGCCGAGGTCGACGTATAAATGCTCCATTAACCTCTGGCCCGAGCCGCTGCGATGGGAGAACCGAATGTCAATATATACCGTCTGACGGATAACGACTGTCTACAGTAGCTGTCTTGGAGTGATGGGAGGGGGCTGAGTTTGGCGAGCAGCGAGCTCAGCTCAGCATATTTCACACGAGAGCAGACAAAAAATTCCTCTGGCTGCTGGCCACATAGACTTGAGCTGGAGAGGAAGGGGTCACCTGAGGAGTAGGTCGCGAGGTTAGGAAGCGGAACAGACACCGGTCACATGACTCGGTCCCTGATGACAACCAAGGTCAGTCCGTCAACGGAATGATGAAAGATTTATGGCGGTATCTTGGTGCATTCCAATGAACTGCAACGGCATCAGAGCCGGAGACGTGTTTATGAGAGCACAGCCCCGAAGGCAGGCGGGGGGCACACATCAAATCAGAGGCAGGGGAAAAAAACGTCATGTTTGACAACAGTAGATGAATGGATTCTAATTTTGCATTCAACATTTACCAGTTGAACCTCGTCTCTCCAGCTGAGAGACAAGCAGTGGACAGACACTCTGCAGTGTAATGAAACACTGCTGTTGAGAACGACATTCTGTCAGACGTGGCAAACAGAACAGACGTACTCAGTTTCAATTTTCATTCAATGCATTCTGTCACTGAGAGCTCAGCTCAGTGAGAAACCAAGTGGCTTTTTCCAAAAACAATTCAATAATAATCTAACTTCAATATGACACAGTATTAGAGGGAAACTGCTGTTTGGTCAAATGGTTTTTCACTATTCACATAACGCATCAGGATAAACAGGCTGGAGGCTACAGACAAAAGCTGTCTTGGAGTAGACCTCCAAATCTTTTCAGGTAAGCCTTTGTGACAATGTCACATCTAGAGTCATAATAAAGGCTGTCCCTTTACAATGATGTTACTTCAGGCTGAACTCCATTTCTTTGAGGGCAACAGAGATAGCTGGGTTTCATTCAAGCCTTTTGAGAACTGAACGGTTACATCTGGAAGAAACTCACCAGGCAAATCACTTACATTCACTGATCAATTATTTTCCTGGTAGAAGTACAACCCTCAAAGTACTGGGGAGGTGCTCTCCAGCACACGCTCCCTGCCTTAACATACAAACACATAAGTGCAAAGCAGACAAGGGATTAGCATTGAAATGATCCCCCCCATCTTATTCTACAGAGGGTAGGCTACAAAAGTCCAGGAAATGTCAACGTTTGTTTTCAGATCAATGAATACAAAATACAAAATCTAAATATTCAAATCACCTGGAGAGCTGACCATGGGTGACCTCAAGGATGCAATTAGCATAACCCAGAGACATCCTATCAGTGCTCTTTTTCAGCAAACACTAAACTACTTTTATTCCATATATATATATAGCAGGTCTAGTGCCTTAGCTATTTGCTGAAATATCATTCTCTGAAATAAAGGGTTTTGTCTTTGATAGCCTTCTGAACAAGGCCTTTCTGTTAATAACATGGCTGTTTTCATAGGATTGTGTTTTTTGTCATGAACCCGCTTCCGGAGGCAGGCCTGCCCCAGGGAAGAAATTATGTGATTGGTGGCTGCAATGTTGAGCTTGCGTTTCAAATAAGGGGAAGACTCAGGCTGAAAAATGAAGTGCCAAAAACTGCAATTCATCGAATGGCCACACGAGTCTGGCTGCAAAGGGAGCATCTCCATAGATCGTTCAAAAAAATGTGTTGGTGTATATTGCTTATTTCCCCTTTTTTGACAACTGTGGGGGTTTATAATGGCAATACACTTGAAACAAATAGCCAACTGCTAACTGCAGACAGTGCCTTCCTACACGATCAACCTGCCTTAAAAAATCTAATGACGCGCAGCCAAACGTGGTCATCGATTGCTGCCGTGATGTACACAATAACATTTAAGCCTTTTGCTACGAAGATCAGTAAAATATGTAGGCTAAACTGTCCTCTCAACAAGGAAACAAGTCGCAGCAATGAGAATCGAGAAAATGCGCGTTCACGCGAACGGGGGAGATTTCGGCACAACACCTGTTAACAACCGCTAGCAACGCAGAGCAGCAGGGGTGGAGCTTAGATTTCTCTCCCACCCGGGCGAACCAAGCCGCCGAGCCTCCGCCCTCCGACCCGATCCCTTCGCCGCAAAACTTACTACGGTTACCAGATTTCCCAACTAAAAGATAGAGGAAGATAATATTAATATTGAATATTTACCCCAAATATGTAAATTCCATTAACCATAATGAACAGACACTTGTTATTAGACTACAACAAATAACGTACCTGCAGTTACAAAACTTTGCTGCTATGTGCCGTTGGACCAGGATCATTACTGGAATCTCCCTTCGCATGAAGCTGTGATGCTGCGCCCATCATTGTAACGTCAGATCTATCCATCTTCTCATGCTTCTGCTTCACATCACCTTTACTAAATACGTTTCTCAAGGGCACTTATCATTATATGAATATTTTTTTATAATGAATTGCTTTTATTTCCATGTTCCATTCTTATGTTTTGTTACTTAAGCTAGTAATCATCTACGGTTCAAATCTTTAGCAAATGAGCCGACAAGATCAGACAGTACACCAAGGGTTGCCATTTATCACTGACATTATATTGCCCAACCACCTGCGGACTCCACATAACAACTGACCAAACTCTGCTTCTTCTATACAACCCTACCCGCATCTGGCAACACTGATTACAGCCCCACGGTCACATATTGATCGTTATACCAATGCATTATGGAATAACAAAACAAATATAGGTTTTTATCAATTCAATGTCAATTAAATAGTATCTAGCAAAAATTATAATTTTATTTTGCTTGCGATATATATCTTTTTCAACCTTAAAATACACTTTATGGGCCCCTCAGATTAGCTGCCATAGGTGCCGCCCACCCATCACACCCATTGAAGCTCCGCCTCGGCAGACTAGCATACTGGTAGCAATTAACCTAGCTTCTTAGTCTGTGCTAACGTGGTAATAAGGCAACCGCAGCTGCAACCACGCCCCACCTCTTTGCCCATTTTTGGTTATCCGGGAGTTGGGGCGAGTGATGCGCTGCCAAGATGGCGACGGCCATCTCCGCAAAAAGTGAGCTTCAAAGCGGGTCTTCAGACACCTATTGGTGAAGTCACAGTTAATTAAAAGCATTTTTTTTTTTACAGTCTGGTTTCAAACTGGCTTTTGCCTTGTGCAAACCTAATATCAGATAAATTACTGCCACTTCCACGGCTGGAGTGTGTGAACTAACATACACTTTCTAAACGCTGGACAGTCCTGAGTAGAGAAAGGAGACTATCACTCAATGTCAAGACTTTCTTCATAAGAGGATATATTACCCCTACCCTGAACATAAAAACCAAACCCCTGCCTTTAACGCAAACCTTAACCCCTGCCCTGTACTCTGAACCTAACCTCTGTCCTGAACATTAACTTTAACCCCTGCCCTGTCCTAACCATAACCCTTGCCTAAATATTACCCTTATCATAACCATTCTAAAGCTATATTCAGGGACTTCAGTGATCCAGGGTGGCTCTGCAGGCAGTGAGGCTGCCTTTGGTGCACATGTACCTCTGCAGCATTGCTCTCAGCAGAAACTCCCTCCACTGCCTTTTAAAGTTCTTCACAGTAAGTTCCCCCCAAATAATTCACTGAACCAATCACCTAACATATGCCTTTGGAGCAAACCTGCATCCGGAACAAGAAACAAGTTACTAAAACGACTTACCTGCATAGCGCATTCAAATATAGTATAGCCATTGAAGTAATTTATATTGTATTATCTTCAGGTGTTTCCCCTCAGACTCAGTATTTTTATGGTAAAGGAAAGCACCACAGCATTGTTGGGTTATTATTTGCTAGTGTAGTCTTCATATACAGGATCCATCCACAGGTGAACTGGGTTATTTTCTCTTCAACCTGGTCCAGGGGTTTCATACTGAAAATATAAAATTTTCTCTGAGTCAGCATGATAATTTACTTCCCCTCTTATTCTTCATGATCTTTCTTGTTTTCACTCCCAGAATCTGTAGCTTTCATTTAGTTTATTTGAGTGTGCTTGAAACGTTACAAAAAAGTACATGAACATTGAACCAATTTCTAGATTATTGATTTGATTTTACTCACATGACACATTTTTGACACTCCTGCTCCTGAGGGATAAATTGTATTTTTTGTCTTTCATAAAAAAATATCAATATGCCTGGTGTTTCCTGTGGGAGAATGATTTGTTTTGCTAATTGGTGTAATTGTGAAATTAACCAACTTGAATCTTAATAATTAGGCGTTTTCACTCACTTCTCATCCATCCCTGCACTGTAGATGAATCTTTGGAAGAAAATAAAGACATAAATAAAGATGAGCACTTGAATTCTTTAGCAGCTTTGGGGATCCCACTCTGCCTGGGTGGGGTTCAGAAGCCAGCCAAGAGGCAGTCGAGGCAATTTGAAGAAGTTCCAAGAACTTCACACTTCAAAACCTCCGGCCCAAGGGTGCATCAATGGATGAGAGGTCTCGGAGGTTCTGAGAGCACCAAGTGAACGCTGAGCGGCTGTGTCTCAATTACTGTGACGCCAGGAAAGCCCCCAACCAACCGTGTTGGAGAACAAAGTCGGCATTGAATCTAAACTAAAGGCTATGCAGCTACATGATCTGCTACTTTCAGAACAAGGAAGGACCTAGGCTCATTCAGAGGCTTTGGGATGCTTGCAACAGTGATGCTAATAGCGAAGCTGCTCAAAACACAGGCATTTGGAGAGAACAATTAGAGTTCACAGAGGTCTGCTTTGCATAAAATAACCCAATCCCAGTCTGTATCTGACAGCTTCCGCACAGGCCTGTAATTTTGTTGTTTTCCACATTGTTCTGCATCAGTTTCCAGGAGAGTGCAATTTATCCCCCGATTGATATGCATCACAATTCTCCGGAGAAAATTGGACACTTTTCTCAAAGCCGTGAGCTCTAAGAAAAATCTCTTGTTGAGCACTAAAGTGTTCCACAAAGATAGAAAGAATCAAACAGACTTCTAGACCTGTCAAAGAATAGCACAGCATTTATTTTGAAAAAGTAAATCCAGACTGCAATAGAGATAGCTGCCACAACCCCATCACTGTGCTGGCTCTAAAAGGTTTTCCTTTATGCTGATACAATGACAAATGCTGCACCTTGGTAAGGCTCATTCCATGGTCTCACAGTTCTTCAGAAAGCAATTGATCCTGTCACTCTCAATACTGGCATGTGACTATGTGAACAGGGTGATTCAGAACCAATGGAGGTGAGAGTGCAAAGCTTCCATCTGGTCTGTTTTGCTTGGCAGAGAAGAAAACGACACAGCACTGACAGCCACTGGATCCAGAAGGTTGAGCTTGAAAATGAAACACAGTTCAGACATTGTTTGTGTTGCAGAAAGTCTATAATATAATAGCTAGCCCAAAGGAGGTCCACCAAAAACAGCCAGCCCAGCCCTCAGGCTGCCAGCTAGACAGATATATAGACAGTCAGGGAAGCAGACAAATACGGACAGACAGTCAGGCTATAAGAGAAGACAGACAGATATATTGTCATCAGGCTATAAGGCAGGCAGACAGACAGGGTTTCCTCAGCTTCTCTCCACTCTATACCAACCTACAAGTCTACAGATATCCTGTGGGTCCTTATTACATGTGTGGTTGTCATTGTGGAACTGTAGATGTGTCGGTTTGTGCAAAACAAAACCTTCTGCTCTAATCCAGAGCTCAACACACAACTCACTGTACATTTCAATCTTTTGCCGAAGACAACTGAGAAACACTCATACACTACATACTCACCTCATAGGCACAATCACACACACTCATACACTACACACTCACATCATAGGCACAATCACACACACACTCATACACTACACACTCACATCATAGGCACAATCACACACACACTCATACACTACACACTCACATCATAGGCACAATCACACACACACTCATACACTACACACTCACATCATA
>JACXGJ010016808.1:0-11878 GCA_016801105.1 Esox niger
ACTCTTAGGGACAGGAGTGAGAGGGAGACAGAGGAGTAAGTCTGAGGGACAGGAGTGAGAGGGAGACAGAGGAGTAAGTCCGAGGGACAGGAGTGAGAGGGAGACAGAGGAGTAACTCTTAGGGACAGGAGTGAGAGGGAGACAGAGGAGTAAGTCTGAGGGACAGGAGTGAGAGGGAGACAGAGGAGTAACTCTTAGGGACAGGAGTGAGAGGGAGACAGAGGAGTAAGTCTTAGGGACAGGAGTGAGAGGGAGACAGAGGAGTAACTCTTAGGGACAGGAGTGAGAGGGAGACAGAGGAGTAACTCTTAGGGACAGGAGTGAGAGGGAGACAGAGGCGTCAAAAGAGATGGTTTTTGAGAGCGAAGGGGCAGCACGGCTGGGAATAATTTGATAATAGTCTTGTGAGTCGTGGGACGAATCCGAGCGTAGGAGGAGGGGGAGGGCTAATTGGGGGATGAGAACAGCCAGGAGATTCTGACAGAATCGTGTCTGCAGTCTCAGAACTACGCAAAGGGATAAGATGGGAAGGGATGTGTGCCCTGACATTTTATAAGGTACGTACAGGACAAGCTGACATCATTTGCGGTGCAGGTGAAGAGGTTTTGACCGTTTCGTGGGAGGCTGTAGTGGTTCAAACACGGCCGTTTGCTTCAGGTATTTCATAGTGTTCCATTGACGTGCACGCCAAAATACTAACATTTACGCACTCTCCAGATAAGAGCGTCTGCTAAAAGACCTATGTTCAACATTCATGTAATGAGAATTTCTTTGTTTGAGACCCCTATGATTATGTCATGCCTGCTCGACCAGGTCTCTGTGTTTGTGTCTGTGCAGCTGTAGTTCATTGTCTTTGTATTATACCATCCATCGTATTGTACAGTATCGCTCATTTCAAACACCAATAGAGAGACATCCTGACAAAAAACATATGATGCTGAAGTATTTTCTCTCCTTTCTTTCGGTTTCCTGTTCCCTCACCTCATTTGTTTTTCATACTTTGTGTCTTCTCCCTCTCCATTTCGCTCTCCTTTACATTTTCCTTCCTTTTTCCATTCCTATCTCCTATGTCTCCCACTCCCTCTACCAGTCCCAGTATCTGGGCTGCCTGTTCCTCCACTCTGGCTGGCCCCTGTGTCTCGAAGAGAAGGTGGTCGTTCAGCTCTCCACCCTGGACTGGAGGCTGCTGCGCAGTACCGACTTCTACCTGCAGGTGGTGCCCTTCTCCACACGCTGCCCACGGCTGGCCCTCAAGTGTTTGGCCCCTGGGGGCCGCAACGTCCAGGAGGTCCTGGTGCCCGAGTCACAGCACCCCCTGGTGTTCACTACAGAGTGGCTTCACAGTGTGAACAAAGAGAGGGGCTACAAGAGAGACGGTAAAGGAAGGAGGGGTGGGCGTAGGAAAGCGTCTGAGGGGAGTAATAGATTTATGTGGAGAAAGATGGAGAGGGATGATTTGAGAAAGAAAAAAGTGTGATTCTTCTGTGCCTCCCTCATCTCTGTTTCCCTCCCACCTCTCTGTCTCAGGAGGGGGAGGCTTAGACACATGTCTTGTCAGTACGTGTGACGGGGTGGTCCGCATATCCTGGGAGGAGGTGGTGTACCCCAAGTTCATCCACAACCCTCTGGACGACCTGACCTCCATGGCCGACCGCCCCGGCTCTGCCTCCGACCGACCCGCCGACCGCGCCCCCGCGCCTGGCCGCGGCCCGGTCGGCTGGGGGGGTTCCTCCTCGGGGGAACCGGACTCCTGGTCGTGGGACGAGGAAGATGACGACCTGCCCCCGGACGGGGTGGACGCCGAGGTCGCTGCGCCCCGCCGGCGGTGCAGCGAGGATGGGCCGGTGAGGCGACGGCAGGCTGGCGGTGACGGGGATTACCCGGAGCTCCGGGAGCCGAGGGGCGGCCCGGACGGGGGCGCCGACCCCAGGCAGAGGTACCTGGAGATGCACGGCATCTGTAAGACCAAGACGCTTCCACTGTGCAGGAAAAGCAAGGCCGTCAAGCTCCGCCGGGGGAAGGCGTGGGGATACGGTCGGCTGGACTCGACCGGGGGCAGTAGAGGCATCCTGGGGAGTAAGAGAAACGCTGATACGGTGCCCCCCCGTGGCGACTGGTTACCCCCGCGCCCCCTTTCTAGGGTCAACAACCTAGGCCAAAATAGACAGTCCGGGTCATACCCCCCATCGCTTCAGGACTCCGACGAAGGGGATAAACAGGGACTCGGAATAGATCCGGAATGCCCAGAAAGCCGGGGGATGTATTTTGAAGGTCCGTCCAAGGAGAGAAAGCCCGGAGTGGGCAGAGAAAACGAGGGCAGTAGGGGTAAGGTAACACAGCCATGCAGAGACAGCTGTGAAAGTAAGGGCTCAGGAAGTAGTGACAGTTTGGTTGCGACCGACAGGTCCAGTCACAAGACAGCGCACGTTCTAGAAGGCGAATCAGATCATGGCTCTCACTCTGACTCTGTGTTTGAAGATGCTGACAAGCCACTGAGTGGAGACAGCAACACCACTCCAACTTCAGACAAACACGAAAATGGGGATAACATCACAAAGCCATTGGTTGATCTTCCAGGAAGTGGTTTGAATGCAGACAGCCCATTGGAGGTTGGATCTGAAACCCAAAGAAGGTCACATTCCATCTCTTGTGTAACAGACAAAACGGCAGACACATCAGAACAGAGGGAGATAGAACGCTGCATCTCTCGACCTGGCACTGACGCTGACCCAAAGGCAGTCCCAGCTTCAGGAGAAAGGGATGGAAAGAGGGATGGAGAGAGGGAAGATGAAAAGACAAGAGTGATTTCCAGAGGAAAGGATGTAAAAACAGGGGGCTTCAGGGCACCTAGGTATAGTGAAAAAATTCCGTGCTACACCTTTCATGCTGGTCTGATTCTTTTACAGTCTATGAGTGGTTTATTTGACATTCATAAACACAAAAATGTCACATAAACCCAATTTCCTTCTAGGTAACAACATTGTTTATTGTCTATCTTTTTCTGACCACAATCGTTGTCTCATTAAAGGATAATTCTAAGTTAGATATAATGTGATGTCACATGGTGACATCATTCGGTGACATCATTGTCTACTTGCTCAGGAGGAAGAGGAAAGGTCGAGGGGGAAAGGGGAAGTCTAAATCTGGTGGCCGTAGCAACCAGAAAGCGCGAGACCCGGCAACTGCCAAAACACTTAAAACACCGCAACGTGGGACTGGTCTTAGCCACTCCCCAACAACCAACCTGCCAGTCACTACAGACAGCCAATCAGAGCTAGCTCCAAGGTCAGAAGAGCCGAATCAAGAAGTCACAGCCGGTAAGGAACTGAGAAAAGAAGTGCAGGTTGGAACATTTTCCTTTGAATCAATTTTGATAAAAATAGACATCAAGACTACTGTCATTTGTATTCTTACTTTTGCCGACAGAAATAGAGGTTTTCCAACTAGACGTCTCCCCTGACGCAAACATCCAATCAGGCACATCCTTATCTAACCACTCTACAGAGGAGGCAGGGCCAGAGAAAGTACCTGAGCTATCGAATGGCCTATCATCTAAAGTCCCACCCCTTTTAAGGGAGTTAGACATGGAGCTCCTCCAATCAGGGAAGTTGATGCTGACAGGTAAGGTCGTTTTTTCTGCATCTCTTTTACATGAATCATTCTGACAGTTCATCCATCCTTCCTTACTAACCTACTTTCTTTCATGCAAATAAAACCAGCTTTTCTTTACTCGGTTTCCTCATACCTTTCTGTGTCTCATTTTCTTTGTAGGTACGGTTGACAGGCTCGGACGGGGTGTGGTTGTCACTGAAGCGCACGTCTCCGAGGATGGTTACCACGAGGTCGAGATGAGCCGTGTCTTGGCCTGCTACCACCGGATCACACGGTAACATTTCATCACTGTCCAACTAAGTCCCATATAATGTAACAACAACAAGCTACAGTCTGAGTACCATTTAATGTAACAACAAAAAGCTACAGTCTGAGTACCGTGTAATGTAACAACAACAAGCTACAATCTGAGTACCATATAATGTAACAACAACGAGCTACAGTCTTAATACCATATAACGTAACAACAACAAGCTACAGTCTGAGTACCGTATAATGTTACAACAACAAGCTACAGTCTGAGTACCGTATAATGTAACAACAACATGCTACATTGGAATCCCACATTATTTTAGAGCTTGTGCAATTTGACCCAAAAGAACGGATAGGAGAGTCAAACTATAAGACGGATGCATTTGGTTTCGAGACTTGTCACATGCTGTATACAAAACGAGAAACCTCCTCCATTTAATTTGCAGTTGCTAATTAGGTTAATTTCTCCAAAAAGAATATGAGGGATTTGTACGTTTGAGTGTCGTGGCCGTTTGTGACCTAAAATTGGACCACGAATTGCATAATTCAATCCACAAGCGTGTGAAAGTCACTGCCTGTGTTAGGTTAGCAACACGGGAACATGGAGGGGCGCTGAGAGGAAGTAAGCTGTGGATCTGGGTAGGGTTGGAATCCATGGACAGCTTGGTCAGGGGGGCAATTCAAAATCAAACACTCATTGCAGTAGTCGCAGCCAGTGTAAAAAAACTCTATATCATGGTTTAAAAAAAAAGTGGTTTTATAGTTATTCACTCCTCTATGATACTGCAAATGGAAGCAAAGTTATTCACTCCTCTATCTTTCTCTCTCTCTCCTCCCCATCACTTCCCCATGTCTCTGCCCCGTCTCTCTCTCTCGTGCTCATTTAGCCCCTCCGCTAAAGAGCGTGGCCTAACTGTTATAGTAGACAGCAGACGGTCTACTCCCTCGTCTCTCTGCCTCGCTGCACTGAAACACTTCCAGGTCAGAAATAGTTACATGTTCTGAGAACGTTCATACGCATGTGGGTTTATATGCTGATGCAGTTTCGTGATTAATGTGTGTGTTTTAGGCTGTGGTCCCAGGAGGTCTTGGCTCTGTCCTTATCCTGGTGGAGGAGCAACAACAGGAGTCAACGCCACACACTCTGGAGGGCGTAGAGGTAACCAAACACACACACACACACACACATACACACACACTCTCCTTTCATTCATCATCGTTATCCCGTAGTTTGACCTCTGACCCTTTTACTTCACAGGAACACTGTCATGGGCTTTTATAGAAGATATTATCATATTATCTCCTACATTCAGGGTGATTTACAAACAAGTGTTCCTATGGACTATATAAAGAGAAGGTGATGGGCAACATTTTACACACCGCTGCCATCCAAAACTGGGCTGGCTTGGATATTATCTATTCACAACGTCCAGTTCCAGAAACTGTGATGTGCCTGTCGCCGACTCCCGGGGCTTGGTTTGTCTCGGCACAGTTGGACTCGGTGCTGTGATATGCACAGTAGCGTCTGACCCAGTATGACAAGCCACAGTGCATTCAGCATCAAAGTGCTCATGATGAAAGAGTCTCCTGATCTTCCCTCCATTTTCTCCCCTTCCAGGTGCACACGGTGCGAGGGACCGGGGTCCTTCAGCAGTATTTAGACAGGCAGCAGCTGCCTCTGGAGATGGACGGAGACTACAAACACTGCCACTCTGAATGGCTGGCCTTCAGACTGGTGAGGGAGGGAGGGAGGGAGGTGGCGATCTGTTCACTGCATGCGTCTAGCACTCAGAATGTCAAGTTTAGCACATTGAATGCCAAGACGTCCAGTCACATAGTGTAGCCCATTCTTTTTTCCTCTTTTTGTTGTAAATCATTAACATTCCACAAGCGGCTAAATCAATATGCCACTACTGACATTTGGAATAGGAGCCAGAATGACTGCCCTCTCCTTCTCACGGATCTCAAATTAATAAGTCACGTGTGTGTCCATGTACACACAGACGGACGCACACGCACACACAAACACGGACACGGGAATCATATGACTGAATGAAAAGGACAGACTAAACTTGCGAATTACTTATTGCTTTCTAAATTCAAAATCAGCCCTGTCAATGGACACTAACTCTACTGTGTTGCCCCCATGCCTACCCTGATTTTAGAGTTTGGAGAGTCTGACTGAATGTTGTGAGAGCGCCCTCTCACTGTTGATGGATGCACTACAATCAATGGAGACAGCGCCACTACCGGACTTTATCAAGGTATGTTAGTAACTGTACTAGTGCATTTTTGTGTTTTAACATGATTTCAGCCCACTCTGTCAGGTGTTGAAATACTATTTCTGAATTCAACAACAGAACATTAACATAAACATGAGGAACTTTGGAGTAAATGCAGTACGTTCTGAGGAAGAACTATTCGCGCTGTAGAAAACAATAACGTGTCATCTCTCTCCAGTCTGTTCCTCTGTGTGTGGAAAAACACGGGCAGCTGATGACGAGCGTCCTGATTGACCAAAGGCTGACTGAGCTGCAGCGGAGGGGCGGGGCCTGGCTGGCAGGGTTGACCAATGGCACATCAGGACTAGCACAAAAGTCCCCGGACTGCAGGTACCACCATCTGCCATTCTTCTCATTTCTTAATCTGCTAACTTTTAATTAACATGTTAATGGGCAAATGCTAACGTGTAACTTAATAACATAGTCCTGCCTTAATATCAGTAGGATGCAAAGTGAGATTTGGTGACACGTTGTCTTAACTTAAATTAGGACCTTTTAAATCACTTATGCCCCATTTGCCACCATCAGGGCCGCGTTGGCTGCAACCTCTAACCTCTATGACAGCGTTGACGACGCCCTCCACCGCCTTGTCCGGGTGTCCAACCAGAGGGGTAGCGACCTGGAAGCCCTCAGCCGATTGGCTGCTATGGTGGACAAACTGGAAAAGGTAGGAGAGAGACAATACAGCGGATATTTAAAGGTGGATTCAGTGATAGGGTGCAAATTCACCACAACAGCTAAGCATTTATGCACAGTGCTAAGTCTAAGCTGTTTACGTCCCGTGGTGATCACACTGAACTGTGAAGAAAACCTGTGCAGGGGTGAGACTGCGCTCTTGCAAGCCGCTCATTGAAATATCTGCTACTCCGCTCTTGGCCACGCTAATTTGCCAAGCAGTATGATGTTGTGAGTGGAATCATTCCCTCTTAAAATTCTAATATATGCTGTATAATGTTGACCAGTGATATATCCAGTTCTTTGGTGTAATTAGTGAGTCAGTCAAGAAAATAATGTCCTGCTGTGAGGAACATCCATACGCGAGACCTCAAGAAATTGGCAAACCCTATTGGAAGCGTTGAGTAATGGGTGTTTTTTGACGGGAGCTTCAGAAATTCACCCTATTTTGTTAATCTAAAGTGGGAACATAAATAATATATCAGCAATGTTATGATTTCTTTGACAAAAGGCTAAGGTTTCATGAGGAGACTCGGGAGTTGCCAAACAATGCATCCGGAACTGCAGTGTAGCAGCCCTTTGAAATTTTGGAAAGAAGTCAGCTGGGTCTGAGGCAGTTGTGACATTTCCCATGAAAATCATGCTGGAAAATGGTGAACTTGAACCTAACATGTGTTGTGTATCAGATTTGTATGTTACATGACTTTTTTCAGGCAACTATATCCCATCTGCGTTTTTAGACCACATCTTAAGTTATCCTCGAGCTGGATATTTAGATGAAAGGGCGGAATACAATTGCCAAACGGACGATGAAGAAAGTTAGGAAGGTGGTTGAGTAAATTAGGAGCAACGGGAATAGAAACAGAGGCGCTTTCAAATGAGGCCCTGAAGTCTCGTTGGTTTGTGGTTTTTAACATGCGGTGCACAGACCCCTGGTGGTCTGTGTGGGCGCTGCATCTGGATTCATGGATGCATGGATGCTGCATTCATTCAAGTCCCCCATGTCAGCTCCAACACCAGTGTAGCTGGACTAGGCGGTTGATCCGGAATGTTTGATCCTTTTTTCGTTACTCATGTAATTTAGTCCCGCGTACTCACAGATGTTGTTTGGCAAAGGTATAAACCCTTCAGTTTGGTACAGATCTATCATTAGTCAATCACACAATCAACAAATATTGATCTATGGGGCCCACAAATTCTACCGACATCAGCCATAATAGCACATTTCAAGTTTCATCTGGGTATCTTAAACTACAGCTTAATTCTGTACTTTAGAATGAGTCAGTCCACAGAGGGAGGGAATTTAGGAGTTAAACTGTATGTATATACATGCTGCATATTTGCTTATGTATGAATGATTAGTTTATACATACTGGAAGATGTTTGACACCATAATAATAATACAATCAACTATATTCATCATCTCTTAGTCACCCTCTCCTTAACTCCTCCCTCTCCCTACCCATTAGTGCGAGAGGGAGATAGAGCAGGTCCAGGATCAGTTGGAGGACTACAGGGAACCTCCCATCTCTCTCAGCAGACTCTCCCTCAAACAGCAGAAGTTCAAGACCTTCAGAGAGATGGCCAACGTAAGTGTGGGTGTGTGTGTGTGTGTGTGTGTGTGTGTGTGCGTGTGTGCGTGTGTGCGTGTGTGCGTGTGTGCGTGTGTGTGTGTGTGTGTGCGTGTTTGTGCGTGTGCCTGTGTGTGTGTGTGTGTGTGTGTGCGTGTGTGTGCATGCGTTTATGGCCCGCTTGCCCATTAGCTAGAATTAGGCTGGTTCCCAGCACGGCAGATTGCCGAAGGCATCTGATTTGGCGAGAGATGAACAGACCATGAGTGGCATATGGGCTATTTAAGACAGAGCCGATAACACCACATGCCCACTTCGCCAATGGAGAGAAACATTTAGCTTGACCACTGTTGCACATTCCCTAGCAACAGCTTTGTCCAGACCCATGTCGACACATCGTACCAAGTTCAATAGCCATAGCTAAATATAAATAGACAGAAAGGCTGAATGAAGAAATAAGGCAATTTAAAAAATCTAATAATGTAACAATACAACTGCCTGTGGTACAAATGGTAATTCTACCACATGAATGGGCATCCATAGAATTTGACTGGATGTCGGAGCTATTCTAGTTATATGAGGGCAGGAAGAGGGACACTTCTTTTATGTCTTGTCTAGAGACGCAAAGCGGTCAGAATCGGGCCTCCTGTTGGAGGTCAGTAGTGTTTCTATTACAGTTCTGCACAGGAACTCTTCCATACCTTGAACTAATATTCTCGAAGAGGAATGGAAGCTCATGCTGTCTGAAATGTTGCTGTATATATCCCTTTGTGTGAGAGATTCTGACACATGTCCCGAACTGTGTTTGAATCAGAAAAGAAAGACTAATTGGGACGTTTTTCCGTTAGGTTTCAGTGTTAGGTTTAGGGCAAAGGTTGGGTTTAGAGTTTTAATTATGGTTAGTCATTACTGATCAGGTTCGACATAGGTGTAATGGGTGTAAAGTGGACGCAAAAACACCAGGCTCAGAATCGGTCACAAACAAGACACACTAAGTGGCTTACAACATGGAACATAAAGCATAATAACCCACAAGGGGTGTACCGAAACGAGGCAACTTAAAGCACAGGTAATCAACAGAACAGGACGCAGGTGCGGGGAATGGGTGTTGTTGCCATCGTTCCCTTGCCAATGGTTAATACACCCGCGAGGAGCAGCGCAGCCGAGAGATTGGCACTGCCAGTCCCCGGGAGGCCGGCGTGACACTAGGGTTACTCATTAGGGCTAGGTTATGTTTAGGCATAAATGTTAGGCGTTTAGGTTTAGGGTTAGTTAAGGTATGATTTTTTAAAAGTGCAATCAACTTTGGTGTCCCTCTTTAGATAGCTATGTAAACGTGTGTTTCTGGGTGTATGTGCGTGTGTGTGTGTGTGTGTGCGTGCGTGCGTGCGTGTGCATGTGTGTGTAGGAGCTGCATGCGGAGACTCTGGCTGTCCTGGGAGATCTAGAGGGCTGGTGTGAGCTGGACTGGGGGGGACTGAGAGAGGTTCATATTAGGGTGCCACCAGTCCGAGAGAAACTACGAGACATGTCTCACTGTCTGTCCGACTGCTGGACGACCTTGGACAACACACAGAGACTTCTGTCCACACTGACCGAGGTAAATGTTTTCATGTACAGTGAGGGGAAAAAAGTATTTGGTCCCCTGCTGATTTTGTACGTGTGCCCACAGACAAAGAAATTATTCGTCTAAAATTTGAATGGTAGGTTTATTTGAACAATGAGAGACAGCAAAACAACAACAAAAGAGGGAATGAAATATGTATTTTATCCCCTCTCAGTCAGAAAGATTTCTGGCTCCCAGGTGTCTTTTATACAGGTAACAAGCGGAGATTAGGGGCACACTCTTAAAGGGAGTGCTCCTAATCACATCTTGTTACCTGTATAAAAGACACCTGTCCACAGAAGCAATCAATCAATCAATCAGATTGCAAACCCTCCACCACGGCCAAGACCAAAGAGTTGTCCAAAGTTGTCAAGGACAAGATTGTAGACCTACACAAAGCTGGAATTGGCTAAAAGACCATCGCCAAGCAGCTTGGTGAGAAGTTGACAACAGTTGGTGTGATTATTTGCAAATGGAAGAAACATTTGTGAATCATAGTCACCAAGAAAACGATTGGTAACACACTACTCCGTGAAGGACTGAAATCCTGCAGCGCCGGCAAGGCCCCCCTGCTCAAGAAAGCACATGTACAGGCCTGTCTGATGTTTGTCAATGAACATCTGGATGATTCAGGAGAGAACTGGGTGAAAGTGTTGTGGTCAGATGAGAACAAAATCAAGCTCTTTGTCATCAACTCAACTTGCCTTGTTTGGAGGAGGAGGAATAATGCCTATGACCCAAAGAACACCATCCCCACCGTCAAACATGGAGGTGGAAACATAATGCTTTTGGAGGAGGGGGTTCTGCTATGGGGAGAGGACAACTTCACCACATCAAATGGACGATGAACGGGGCCATGTACTGTCAAAGCTTGGGTGAAAAACTCCTTCCCTCATGATCGTGGACGGGTATTCCAGCTTGACAATGACCCAAAACACACGGTCAAGGCTTGGAGAAGTTCTGCAAAGAAGAGTGGGACAAAATTCCTCCTGAGATGTGTGCAAACCTGGTGGACAACTACATGAAACATCTGACTTCTGTGCCAACAAGGGTTTTGTCACCAAGTACTAAGTCATGTTTTGCAGAAGGGTCGATTATTTATTTCCCTCATTAAAATGCAAATCAACTTATAACATTTTTTAACATGCGTTTTTCTGGATATTGGTGTTATTCTGTCTCACTGTTTAAATAAACCTACCATTAAAATGATAGACTCATCATTTCTTTGTCAATGGGCAAATGTACTAAATCCGCAGGGCCTCAAATACTTTGTTCCCTCGCTGCATACATTTTTTACCAACCCTAAACCTAACCTGCATACCCCAAATGAGTGCAGTGACCGGATAATCCAGGACACTGTTGTTTACTGACAGCTACTTCTCTTCCCTCTCCAGGCCAATCAGTGGTGTGACATCATCTCCTCCACCTCGCCCTCCCCCTCCTCCCCTCTCTCCTCCCTCCCTCCTATCCCTCCATCCCGTTTCCAGGACGCCCGGGCCTTGGCGTTGGAGCTGGGAGGTGGAGCTCTGCTGGACCTGTGGTCACAGACCCTGGAGAGATACCAACGTACCGTAGCCCAGGTCAGTCAGTCAGGTCATTTAGAGTATCGGTCAGTTAATCAGTCCGTCGTACAGTTATCCAGTCAGGTAATCAGTCCGTCGTACAGTTATCCAGTCAGGTAATCAGTCCGTCGTACAGTTATCCAGTCAGGTAATCAGTCCGTCGTACAGTTATCCAGTCAGGTAATCAGTCCGTCGTACAGTTATCCAGTCAGGTAATCAGTCCGTCGTACAGTTATCCAGTCAGGTAATCAGTCCGTCATACAGTTATCCAGTCAGGTAATCAGTCCGTCGTACAGTTATCCAGTCAGGTAATCAGTC
>JACXGJ010016809.1:0-11887 GCA_016801105.1 Esox niger
GGTAGTACTGTACCAGGAGACCAGGGTCAGTCTGCGGTAGTACTGTACCAGTGGACCAGGGTCAGTCTGGGGTAGTACTGTACCAGGAGACCAGGGTCAGTCTCTCCTGTCTTAAGTCACGGTTGTTTACATGACATGATTTTACGTGACGGGTGACACTGAAGTATATGAACTAAATCAGGGTTATTTCTGGATAAAACTGGGCTTAGAAGGTGAGTGTTGTCAGAGGCGTGTCACGACTACAGCGCCAGGCAACATCAGCCCCCTCATGCCATTATTTTAGAGGCCCATTCCTATCATAATAATGTTTTTCATTCTTGAAATTCTACAAGAATGTTTGCTATTTAAAAGCACATTTCCTGAATAAAAAAAAAAGTCCCATGCAGCTGAGAACGACAGCCCTGGAATCACTGCATAGACATTCAGCATTATAGATGGAGCAAGAATTATATGAATATTAGGGCAACAAAATGAGAATAGCCCATCAACAAAATTACACCTTTTTTACAACCTTCCATGGCCTATGATCTCATTCATATTTAAGTTACTGAAGATGGAAAAAAACTGTTGGCCTTTGTAAAAGAAATGATTGAAAACTGCTTATGTAAAAAGGGCTTTATAAATACATTTGATTGACTGAATTTGATTGATTGGCCTGTTTTCCTACAGGGATCCTACAGCCTATCCTCCTGGTCTTTGTTTGAAATTGTTCTTAAGGGTTTTTTCATGTAAATTATTCTATTATGCAGCATTTGTGCACCCATAACACAAAGTATATGAATGCAGGGTTGTGGGTGAACGAAAAATGCAAACCTGTGAAAATCAAAGATATTGAATTCATTTTACAAACCAGCATCATGTGACCTGAAGTTTCTTCCTTCAGGTCAGTTGTTCCAGATTTATCCAAAATCTGGACTGTAACATTCCTGAAAACAAGTAGGAGATTCAAAATCTGTGTATGTGGACATCTGAGGGAAGTAACCATACATTTTGAAAGCCTTCTTGATGTCTGATGTCCTATTAATCAGTCGGTGTAATGTCTTAAAACAGAACACAAACCAGTCAAGTGTGAAAATGTTACACTAAAGGCTGATTTGCAACAGAAGCTTTTGCAACATATGTAAATGAGAACCAAATTGTAACCTTGTCACACAAAACTCCTTTATTACCCTTTATATCAATACAAGTCTGAGAAAGGGCTGTTTTCAGAGTGACTTGGCAACATCCATTTGAAACATGTCAGTGCATCTGCATGTGCCTGAATTTACTAAGAAAAAATTCCTCTGGCTTGCTGAAGACTGAGGAGGCGTCAGAACAGACAAAAACAGGGCTGCTTTCCCCTAAAGCAGAGCACATCTCCACGGAGACCGGCTGACATGTCAGGAAGAGAACAGCCCAGAACTCAGGTGAATGACTGCAGGCACTCAGAGGGAGATGGCTGGGAAGAAACGCTGTGCGTAGGAACGCCCCCATGCAGAGGAGACGTGTCAACACCACCGACATTCGTTTCATAACAGCGTCGACCGGAGCTCACGGACACACGACGTTTGGTGTTTTGACATTTAGGAGTTACAGTGGGGAGAACAAGTATTATACTACTCATAAAGCATGTAGAGGTCTGTAATTTTTATTATATGTACACTTCAACTGTGAGAGACGGAATCTCCCCTCAATACGGTGCAGTCATCCAGTCCCCTTTGCAGAAAAGCATCCCCAAAGAATGATGTTTCCACCTCCATGCTTCACGGTTGTGATGGTGTTCTTGGGGTTGTACTCATCCTTCTTCCTCCAAACATTGCAAGCGGAGTTTAGACCAAAAAGCTATATTTTTGTCTCATCAGACCAAATTACTTTCTCCCATTTCTCCTCTGGATCACCCAGATGGTCATTGGCAAACTTCAGACGGGCCTGGACATGCGCTGGCTTTTGCAGGGGGACCTTGCGTGCGCTGCAGGATTTTAATCCATGACGGCGTAGTGTGTAACTAATGGTTTTCTTGGAGACTGTGGTCCGAGCCCTCTTCAGGTCATTGACCAGGTCCTGCCGTGTAGTTCTGGGCTGATCCATCACCTTCCTCATGATCATTGATGCCCAACGAGGTGAGATCTTGCATGGAGCCCCAGACCGAGGGAGACTGACCGTCATCTTGAACTTCTTCCGTTTTCTAATAATGGCGCCAACAGCTGTTGCCTTCTCACCAAGCTGCTTGCCTATTGTCCTGTAGCCCATCCCAGCCTTGTGCAGGTCTACAATTTTATCCCTGATGTCCTTACACAGCTCTCTGGTCTTGGTCATTGTGGAGAGGTTGGAGTCTGTTTGATTGAGTGTGTGGACAGGTGTCTTTTATACAGGTAACAAGTGCAAACAGTTGCAGTTAATACAGTAATGAGTGGAGAACAGGAGGGCTTCTTAAAGAAAAACTAACAGGTCTGTGAGAGCCAGAATTCTTACTGGTTGATAGGTGATCAAATACTTGTCATGCAATAAAATGCAAATTAATTATTTAAAAATCATACAATGTGATTTTCTGGATTTTTGTTTTAGATTCCGTCTCTCACAGTTGAAGTGTACCTATGATAAAATGACAGACCTCTACATGCTTTGTAAGTAGGAAAACCTGCAAAATCAGCAGTTTATCAAATACTTGTTTGCCCCACTGTATTTGCTCGGTAGGAACACAGTTGAACAATATAAGGTTGTGGTGGTTATTCGGGTCATGTGACGTGAAAAAGCAATTACTCTCTATCCAATCAATACCTGACCTAGTATGTGGTTATGGTAGGAAAGAGTCCCAGTTCCTGACAGAAAACTCAAAGGAATTACTAGCTCATTTCACAAATGCCTTGCAGCACAGGAGAACAAGCCTTTGGCTAAATGTCAGCCCTGGAATTGACTGAATTGCCTATATTGTTTGTGACCATTTGCAGAAAATGTTGTCAAGGGCGCAAGAAGACCTTTGGAAACCCCCAAATAAGTGCATCCTTTGTTGGTCACAGGCCATCAAGCGTTTTCTTCTTCCTCGGCTAATTTCGCAGCGAGACAGGACCAAGGCCATGCTGAACCACAGGAAGTTAATAGGTGTCATGGGTGGTGTGGACAAAGAGCTGCACTGTAGCATGCTGGGAGTAAACTGATCAACATACCATCTGATGCCCTGCACAATAGCCTCTGGTCAAAGCTTGAGTCACATCACCCACCCCACATTATTAACCTTTGACCTTTAGGGGCAGCCCCTGACGGCAACCTGTACTGACTCCGTTCCTCTGTGTGGGAAACAGAGGAACGCTGTGCACA
Source organism: Esox niger (assembly GCA_016801105.1). Classification (NCBI taxonomy): domain Eukaryota; kingdom Metazoa; phylum Chordata; class Actinopteri; order Esociformes; family Esocidae; genus Esox; species Esox niger. The sequence continues at coordinate 3,295 of JACXGJ010016809.1, forward strand.
TGTGAAGGCCATGTAGTTCTCCACTGACGGTTGAAGCACTGAGGAATATAAAACGGTAAACATGTATCATGCAGAATGAGAAATGTCACCTCTACACACTGCTTGACTACACAACACATGGGATAAGGCTCAAGGGTGTTGGCTATGAAGGCAGACCACAGAGATGCCCAATTACAATAATCAACCAGTCACCAACACAAACAGAGCAGGAAAAAGTAATGCCATACCTGTGTCTCGGGTACCACACCTATCAGCCAATCAGCATTCCGACCACCCTGTTTATAATGCTCAATAAACGTGTCCTTTTGAGGGGACAGGATGCTGTTTAGAAGGTCGTAGTACGGCACAGCCTTTAGTGAGTTCACGACAGGGTGAGGCAGTGGCCTTCATGTTGTCTGGGTTTTAGATGATGGCACTTTAGTTCCCTCTCCTGGCAACCTGATCCATAGCATAACCTACTCAAGTCAAGGCCCAAAAAGATCCAAGGACAAAAGAAACACTAAACTACTAGTATGCAGTAAGTAGCAGTTTGGATGACAATGTAAAATGTATGAAGAGCTCTGAGATCGACATAATATTTTAATTCAGGCAGACAAAAACATCAATTTCACTGGGTTAGTGAAGAAGTAAAATGTAACTACATTTCTACACAAAGCCATGATATCTGAGATTCGTGTTGTATACATGTTTTACAGATAACTACTCTGAATGTAATCTGCTGTAGGAGGTGAGAACCAAATAGAAGCAGCATATTTACTGACGTCCAGATGCAAGTTTAAGTGCTAATGATGATATTAAAAGTAGACACATTCTGAACAAAACAACATCCACTTGCTACTTTTTAATTCAATGTAATTCAATTCATATTAAGAGAATTAAGAAAAATAAGAACCAAGTGTGGTTTATCACAAACACATTTAAAAGTGAGAACATTTCAGTAATTGCTGACAAACTGATGAAGTCATGTTTAGCATATTTGAAGAAATTATGATCTTCTTCAATTCCATTTTAGTCGTTCAGCAGAGGCTCTCATCTTGAGCAACTTACAGATAACATCTCAACACAGGAAGAAGGTAGGACAGCCTCAAAACCCAGTAATAGAAATAAGATCACACCCGATGAAGTTGCTATGAGCACAGTCAGAACTACAGGAAGGAGAACCCTTTCAGGGTTAGGAAGTGTTCACACCCCCATCAGTGTGAACATACTGAAATAGAAGCCATAAAAGAGTTGAGACATGAGTAAACAAAAAACTAATAAAGTGTTGTCCATGTCATTCTATCAATCAACCAGACCTCTTTGTGGGGAGACTTTCTGTGTTTATCACTCGTGAGATGTCATAAAAATCATCAGTGACACTGATGAACACACATTACCTGACCATGGGAATAAACGGACATCTGTCAACATTCTGGGTACAAACGGACATCTGTCAACATTCTGGGTACAAACGGACATCTGTCAACATTCTGGGTACAAACGGACAACTGTCAACATTCTGGGTACAAACGGACATCTGTCAACATTCTGGGTACAAACATGAATGTGACATCATTATCTGAAACACACTGTAACTCAGAACCACTAACGGAACCAAACGATATCTTTGATTGCATGGAATTATCCAAGCAAGGCAGTGCTCTAAAGGTTAGTTCTCTGGGCCCGGCTCGGTCCACATCGCCACAGCAGCACCTGGAGCCCATTTGAAACCGTTAGATTGCTTTGAGACATTTTATGGGCTATCCATCATGTCGCCACTTGGAGAAAACCAGGAATTCCAAAAGCATACCATCACCGGTTCAGTCCGGTCCTCCCATACACAGGACTACAGCTGCCCTCCACCTAGCAGCTTATTACAAACCACAGAGACAGGAGGAGGACCTCAGACTGGACCGGCGTGGTCCACAGATGGGAAGCAGACAGTACGCAGCTACCTCATGACTAGCATATTACATTTCAGAAGTGTATTTGATGTGCATGAGCAGGGTGTATTTGGGAAAAATGACCACCTGCCTTAAACAAACGATGACCTCATAAACCCATATATTTACACAAGCAGAGAGCCACTCTAGAGACAAAACAACAACTGGCAGGCATGTAACATTTCTCAGAAAGAAAACCTGGACTACAAGAAATAAGTGTTTACCCTAAAGGCTGAAGTAACAGGCGTGAGGAGGGACTTGGCAAAGCATCGTGGGTAAACCTTGGCCTGAGGCGGTCCACACGTGTGATGTCAGGACTCTGTGTACCATCAGAACAGGTGTATGGACCGGGTTCTGGCTTCCTCTCCTCGTTTCACTCGCTCCAGATAACCCATCAAACCCTGTCGCCATGGCGCCCACAGATGGCGCTTCCTGCGGCCGGGCTCTGTGATTGGTGGAGGCTTTCCAAACAGCACGCAGCTGCCCGGGGATGATATATCACTGGGTTGTTATTTGGCATTTGCACTTTCATTTCAGGCTTGTCTGCTTGACGATCCCAAAGCCACATCTGGCAGGAAATAGAAGCACAGTGATTAAACAAAAGGCTGAAAAGCAGGTGCCGGTTTGACTGGGCCACAGAACAACGAGGAAGAACCAGTGGAAGTTGCTCACGGAAGGCTTTTCAATAGTTTCACTCGGTCCTGTATCAGCTTGTTGTATGTTTGAATAATTGGAAGCCTTATACATTTGTAAGGTATGCGAGAATAGTTTGGGAGAATGACTAGATGGCATGTAGTACCACACAGACATATGCAATTTGTAATAATGTTTAAAATTAATGATACATAAAAAGCTATTTAGGAGATGGTACCCAGGAAATAATGTTGACTTATCCGAATCTACGTATAAAGAAAAGCAAGAGGTAAGATATACTAAGCAATATGTAATAGTACATAGCATAACTTCAGGGAATGTCTGAAATGCAGACTTGTAAAAACATTTTGTATACAGTGGGGCAAAAAAGTATTTAGTCAGCCACCAATTGTGCAAGTTCTCCCACTTAAAAAGATTAGAGGCCTGTTATTTTCATCATAGGCACACTTAAACTATGAGACAAAATGAAAATAAAAAATCCAGAAAATCACATTGTAGGATTATTAATTAATTTATTGGTAAATTGTGGTGGAAAATAAGTATTTGGTCTATAACAAAAGTTCATCTCAATACTTTTGGGGCTGTCGCTGGGCAACACCGACTTTCAACTCCCTCCAAAGATTTTCTATGGGGTTGAGATCTGGTGACTGGCTAGGCCACTCCAGGACCTTGAAATGCTTCTTACGAAGCCACTCCTTCGTTGCCCGGGCGGTGTGTTTGGGATCATTGTCATGCTGAAAGACCCAGCCACGTTTCATCTTCAATGCCCTTGCTGATGGAAGGTTTTCACTCAAAATCTCACAATACATTCATTCTTTCCTTTACACGGATCAGTCGTCCTGGTCCCTTTGCAGAAAAACAGCCCCAAAGCATGATGTTTCCACCCCCATGCATCACAGTAGGTATGGTGTTCTTTGGATGCAACTCAGCATTCTTTCTCCTCCAAACACAGCGAGTTGAGTTTTTACCAAAAAGTTCTATTTTGGTTACATCTGATCATATGACATTCTCCCAGTCCTATTCTGGACCATCCAAATGCTCTCTAGCAAACCTCAGACGGACCTGGACATGTACTGTCTAAAGCAGGGGGATACATCTGGCACTGCAGGATTTGAGTCCCTGGTGGCGTAGTGTTACTGATGGTAGCCTTTGTTACTTTGGTCCCAGCTCTCTGCAGGTCATTCACTAGGTCCCCCCGTGTGGTTCTGGGATTTTTGCTCACCGTTCTTGTGATCATTTTGAACCCACGTTTAAGACCATGCGTGGAGCCCCCGATCGAGGGAGATTATCAGTGGTTTTGTATGTCTTCCATTTTCTTATAATTGCTCCCACAGTTAATTTATTCACACCAAGCTGCTTACCTATTGCAGATTCAGTCTTCCCAGCATGGTGCAGGTCTACAATTTTGTTTCTGGTGTCATTTGACAGCTCTTTGGTCTTGCCCATAGTGGAGTTTGGTATATGACTGAGGTTGTGGACAGGTGTTTTTTATACTGACAACAAGTTCAAACAATATGGAGGACAGAGGAGCCTCTTAAAGAAAAAGTTACAGGTCTGTGAGAGACAGATATCTTGCTTGTTTGTAGGTGACCAAATACTTATTTTACCGAACAATTTACCAATAAATTCATTAAAAAAATCCTACAATGTGATTCTTTTTCTCATCTTGTCTCTCATAGTAGAATCATGTACCTATAATGACCTATGATGAAAATTACAGGCCTCTCTCATCTTTTTAAGTGGGAGAACTTGCACAATTGGTGGCTGACTCAATACTTTTTTGCCCCACTGTATAAACCCAGGATGCGCAGTAACAATATGATTACTGATTAATACAACAAGAGCCGGTGTTGTTGGCCTGGTCTCTCTTTAAAGAAGACTAGCAGTTTGATCGATGCTGTTCATCTACTTGCAGTCCATTTGCACATCTCGATTCAGTGACATTTATACGCTGTAAGCACTGAGTGGAATGACAATATCAACAGAATCACAATACCATCTTTCAACACAAGAGGGCACACTTCTACATGTTTCATGTTCTTGGAACCATCAACGATACTGTGTCACAGGCCCACGCCATATTTACTGAAACCCACATCTGAGCCGGCACACAATGATCCGAGTCAACTCAGAATCAGGGACGAGTTGCATTTACATCACAAAGAAACAACCCATTTTATTCCATGTCACAGTGTTAGTGGAACAGTAAATACATGGGAGAGAAAAGCATTGCTGTGTTTATCCAAGGCTGTCCACACATTGACCATTCCCATAGTTACATGGTCTGAACAGGCTGAGATATGAATCGTTCTCTTCCAAAGTTATCACAAATACACACAGGCATTAATGTTAGCTCACAGCATTCAAGCCAACAAAATGACAAATTGTTGTACATATTATCAGGACTAAAAGATTTGTGCACAATGTTAGTTCTTAAAATGATAAGTCATAATAGATTATTTTTTCTTTTTTTAAAAAGGAACATTGTATTTTAACATAAGTGACAGACAAACTGTCTCAAAATGAAAATGAACCTCAGTAGACATGGATAAAGACCTAAATAAGTTCATGTCTTTGAAGATGTGTATTTGATCGGTCTCACTTTGAGATCCAAGAAACATGACAGTATAAGGTTGGCTCTCTGTAGAACAACAGGGAATGAAAGTAAATGATTAAACTAATGACTGAAGAGCCCAAAAATCAGTCGAGGACCAAATCACAACTGTTCAACTTGGTCCTCTCTGCTCAACAACCACTGAACCAAAACGAATTATGCTCATTCTGACTTCTCATGTGTAACATTCCAAACACTTTCAAATCCAGCTTCAGCAGTCTGTGTGTCTTCAAGCCTAGGGAAAAAGACAACATTTCTTACAATTCCAAACCCTGAAATACTTCAATAAAATCTTTAAAAGTGCCAATGGTAACTTCAAACATTTTACAGTCACACTGTAAAGTAACCTATTTAGAGAAAGTTCCACCATTCAATATGGGCACATAGTCTGTTTTTACTTTAGACAATCTGGAATTTAAACTATTCACTCTACACCACTGGATCCTCTATTGCCAGACCTGGGTGCCTGACATACAGAGATACAGTCAGCTCAGCAAATCCACATGGGCTGCACTGACAGACACAGACAAACCCTGATCTTACTTTCACTAAGTTCATCTTTTGATCAATCAGATCACCTCAGAAAATTATTTTTTCTAAATATCCACAGTGATTCATCAAAAGATCAATTTCTTGGAAAAGATCAGAATTGGGTTACCTCAAAATGCAGTTGGGATCTTTAGATTTCTTTCTGCCAGAAGGAGGTCAACATTTTGGAAAACAGGCATATTGATGCATAAAGGTTTAGCAAGAAATGATTAGCCCACAGACAAGGTACTCAAACTTTAAGGCTAAATTGATTGTGCTGGCTAGCATCAGGTTAAAGTGATAGACAATGCTAGCTCCAGTTTATTTACCCCCCCATTCAATGCTACATGGAGCCCCTTATGGAAGAGGAAATAACATGGGGCATTTCAGAGAACAATCTCAAAATATCTTGACAAAGTGGTTCATTGATAAACTGAAAGACAGGGACTAATTTGAGGTTTCGGGGAATCTTTGAAGACGACGCTGTTTAATCGCCACTTTTTCGGTCCCTAGCTAAGGGGGCTGGAGATACAGAACCACTTGAATGAATAAAGCTCTAGATAGAAGTTGACAGTATCTATATCAAAACTATTGTTTTAGCTGTGTCCAGGCAATGCAATTGAGTATCTGTTATAAATGAAGCAGTAAAACTAGCTGAAGTTCAATCCTGAACACGTAATTACGGAAAGCGGTATTTTATGAGACCGTATGATCCACATTTTCTACAGCGCTAACTGTGTTGGTAAACGGTTTATAAGGCCAATAAGGCATCTCAGAGGTGTGGTATATGGCCAATATACCACGGCTAAGCACTGTGCCCAGGCCCACCGCCATGGATGATCCATAAGAACAGCCGTGGTATATTGACCATATACTACAGGCCCACACGCCTCATTGCTCAACTACACGGTATATAGGTTTATACAGGTTCATATAGGTTTCTGATGGCATCAGACATTTAAACAAGGTCCAAAACATTGATGTAGAAATCACATGTTGTGCAGGGATTTAGTAAGGGACTATATAGCTACACCAGCTACATCACCTCCTTACTAAAGCGCCGTGCAAACTGCCCCCTTGCTAGCTACAAAGATGCACACTCCCATTCATTTCCAATGAGAACAAGAGAACTGCGGCGACAGTGGGCAGAGCTAATCTTGGAGATGAAATCTCTCAGGGCAGCGACACTAGAGAGTAGAGAAATGTTAAACTATGTTAATTTGCAGCAAGTGGGCACTGGCAGATTTCAGCGACTACCTATGGCAGGGCAGATGTTTTCTGCATCTTGAAGTGCCTTTTCTCTTCAAATTGCTGTCACTCGATAGCTCAAGAAATTGACAAGAAATTTATTTTTGCGGTGTCCAGTTTTCCAAGTACTTAATGCCTCTCTGGCTTCATACGGATATCATTCTATGGAAGGTTTCAAAGACCGTTGGGTACACAGGTGATACATGCATAACGTCAAACAAAATAAATTGCTATTTGAACATTGACAAATCATTTACTAGGCATTGTGTTGATACATGAAAACATTCTTTTACAGAGTCACGCAAAGCGACGGCTTGCCAGAGATCGAGTGATTTGCGAGTTGAGCGAGCAGGCAGTGTGCACGGACCACACAAAGTCTGATTAAACAGCATAATGAAACATGATCCCTAACCATCCAAGCCCACCGCCCTTCAGTGAAATTCATCTACTAGATCACTTTATATGACCAAAGACAATTAGCAAGACCTAGAAAGATTACAAACTTGCATAGATACAGTGATGTGTAGAGCAGCTTCTGGATGAGTCCTAAATAGTCCAGTGAAGTACTTGACATTTTGATATCCCTGCAAATAAAGGTTGCAGTGGCTGTCAGTATTGGGAAGTGAAAACCTTCGACAACCTCCTCACTGACAAGGCCAACATCCACCGTCCACAGAACAACGTCTGTACAGGATTTTTGTCTTTACATTAGTTTGGATATAGCGTATATAAGCAACGTCAACGCGATATGGATCATATGAAGAGACATCTTTGTATCAGAGATATGCATCTCCTACATGGTCAACCTGAAAATAAACAGGTTGTAAGGACTGATTGTGTTGCATAAAACAAATGAATTCTTTAAATGTGCTTTCAATGGGACAACATTGGATAATGGACCTATTTTGCAAATTTCCCTCTGAATATTTTCAGATTTCTTAGTTACTTTTATTATTTAAGGCCATTTGTTTCCATTTGGCTAAGCATTATTCTAATTTGTGTTTAACCCTGTAAGACGCAGAGTTGTACTTTCACTGTTTCCTAAACTGCATCCTGTACAGGTTCTGAATAAAACCATAATGTCCAAAACTGCAAACAGACCCAGATAAATCCCACAGTAGAATCTCTAATGTGTTGGATGCTAGTTTTGGCTGAACATCAAAATATATATATTTCTTAATATTAGTTAACAAAATAATTGACCCGAAGAAATGCTTCTAACAGAATGATCTGATAGTTTAGGAGTGGGAAAATATCGAACAACCCTGTGTAAAAACAGAGGGTTATTTCCCCACAGACTGATCTATGTGGGTCTGACAAGGTTAAGCGTTACATCTACATTCAAACATTCCTTTACACAACAGAATATATATATCTTTTTTTAAAGTTAATTTTTTACCCTCACCATCTGTGTGGATCGGGCCACGAAGCAGACAAATTTAGGGCCTCAGAGTACACGGGTTGGGTCTTGCCTAAACTATTAAACCGGCTGAACCAGGATCAGCTGTGTCAATAAGATTCTTATTGGGCCACACAGGTGAGTGAATGAACACATTAGTGTTTAAATCCATTCAGGAAAAGGAAAACCTTCTTGCTGCTATCTGGAGTGAAACATTAGAAAACAAAC
>JACXGJ010016810.1:0-11810 GCA_016801105.1 Esox niger
ACTGGTGCATGTTCATTCTGCCACTGTCAAATAATAGAAGGAACTAGTGTAGGTGAAGGTCTTTTTGTACAGCATTTCTGTGTTTCCTGTCACTGTGGTCTGCAGGGCACAGTAGAACAGAGAAGAGTCTGTCACTTTAGCTGAGGAGATCTCCAGCTCCACATGGTTCTTCTCTTTGTTCAGTTTAGCAGAGAAGCGAGGATCAAGAGAATTCCCTTTCACGAGATCCCCAGTAAAGAGCTGGACGAGCAGAAGATATTGAGGAGCTGATCCTGGAGACTGTTTATACCACAGTAACGTGTCTTCTGAGGAGTATTTGCAGTAATGGTGAACCTTACTGCCTGCGTACACTTGAAGTTTGTTTGGCTCAATTGTCTTCTCATAACTTCCTCCTGCAAATGTGAAGAGATTAATACTGACTGCAATGGTTTTATTATTATTACATTTTACTTTTGTAATAAAAAAAAGACTATACTTACTTGGGAGCATAATATATCTTACCTATTCCTGAGAAGAAAATGATTGAACAGATAAAAAACATGGCTGGAGATTAGCAGTAAAACTCAATAAATGGATCTGACTACTACAAACAAAAGTCCCCTGCAAGGTTTTCAATTGATCATTTCGGTGCCTTAGCTAACAGGCTCCACCCCAAAGTACAGTTGTTTTGATGATGTTTCAGCAATAGAAAATATTCTACTGTCCCAATTATTTTTGTTGTTGTAAACAGTAAATATTTCATAATATGTTAATAATGTAATACGAATTGGGGTGGATTGTTATATGTTATAGCCTGTGGTATCCCTTTGTTCATGCAAACACATGCAAAAATAATCTGTTTATTTCACATGGAAATCGTACCTATTAAGAAGTTAGTGGGGCAAAAAAGTATTTAGTCAGCCACCAATTGTGCAAGTTCTCCCACTTAAAAAGATGAGAGAGGCTTGTAATGTTCATCATAGTTACACATGGCTCATTTTCAGATTTATTTTGCCATATCACCAAAAACATTGTTTTAAATATTTTTTAGCTACTTCTCATCACCTTAGCAGAGTTTGTGTGGACCTGTTTCACACAACCCCTACACCAAATCATGGCCCGGCAACACAGGGTTGCAATCAAGTCTCACTATGATGTCTGTATCAACAAATAAACACAATCAATATTCAATACTAATACACATAGAGAAAAACTAACTTCAAAATAGGAATGGATCTCAGAACCTCAGCCCAGTATAATATATTCAATAGGTTATTTCAGTGGGTGTATCCAGAATGCCTATTATACACTGCCAGTCGGGGGGTTAACATTCTCTCCGTTGCATAAAGGTAAACCAGTACAGTGAAAGCACGTGCTTCCATGTACTGAAGTCTTTCAACCCCTACAGTATCTAAATTTGCCCTATTTTTCCTTATTTCCACTTTTCAAGGTAAGAAAACAGCTGACAAATTTGGCAGATCTTTGGTGGTCAATGCCTCTAAATAATAGCTAGGTTAATGTTTCAGTCTTTTGGGCTGACTCCTGGTCTGAAATACTAAGCCACTGGCACACAGGTAGCCAGAAAATATGCAAATGAGGGGTACATCTCCAACAGACTGGATAGATGTAACAGCAGTTTGTCCAACCATAACCAGAGGAAAAACTCAGGAACACAAGAGCAATTGTCTATTGTTATATTTCCATGCAGTTTAAGCCAGAATAAATAACTTTCAAACATGCTAGCTTAACCAAAGGAATCCCTTGAAGGGATTCTTACAAGCAAAAAAAATATCCAACTTTGGCCGGCACTCACGCATCATTTGTGTCATTAATTAAAGACCCCTTACTACATCAGGTGAACTGATACTATGAAGACATATTCATTCATTCAATATAAACATTGTGACTCTAATTAATCCTATAATATTGTGTGTAATTTCTTAGCAAGTTTCTGTGTATCACCAACCAATTGAATGAATATATATTGAATGAATATGTCTTAATTGTTCCTAATTAACCTGCTTAAACAAAACACTGCAATGCAGTTAGACAAGACATTCAACTAACGTCACAGTTAAGAAATGGAATGGTCCACTTTAGGGGTGTCTGTATTTTAAAAAGATTATTCCAGGCATGAATATTGTTAATACATTTTATTATCTATGATAACAGGTAAGAACGATAAATAAATGTTTCAGCCTTCTTGACCTGTTGTTTTTACCTTTTTGGGGGGGCCCAGGTCCTTATTAGGGGAGTCACATTCCCCCCCATAATTCAAAACATGGATGTATCTGTGAACAGTTCAACCATATACCTGTGAAGGAGCCATTCTGGAGGAAGCCATAATCAAACATTCAACAGAAGTAGAGGGAAGATTGTACTTAAGATTCAATCAACACCAAACGTAACATCAATCGAGGGGTTGATACAGATTTCACTTGGGATGCAAGAATTTGAAATAGTGTGGGGTTATTAAATTAGGCAACGCTTAAGGGACTGTCGATCTGTAACAAACATGTCCTCGCATGTAGCATGTCCAGCACAGAAACCTGTTGTAGAGTTTATCCTTTTTTGGCAGGGCCACTCAAATACATTCACAGACTTGTCTTTAGGTCACTCCAGTTTTGTATTGGATGGTTGTCCATCCCCATGTCTCCTGGGCTTGTTAAACCACCTCTGAATGTTGTAACTCTGCCTCAGGAAGTATTGAAGAGGAGCTTGCACGAGGCTCTCTAGTGTCTGATATTGCACTATCAAATCGTTTTTGTAAGGGGATGTAATATCCTGTTGTCACCGTGGGCTTCAGAGCACAGTAGTACACAGCAGAGTCAGACAGCTGCAGTCTCTGGATCGTCAGGGGGACTGAGCTGATTGTGAAATTCATTTTGGAATCAAACCTTTTCTTGAACTCATCACTGTTGGACCCTTCTGAATATCGATCTCTTCTCAGTACATATTGAGGAGAGTCCCTAGTAAACTGGATGTACCAGAAGAGATCAGGTGATGTACTACTGGTAGTGTAGTTACAGTGCAGTGTTACCAGTCCTCCTTCAATAGCAGTAACATGTCCACTCTGCTGTTTAACGGCCTCTTCACCTCGGCAATCTGAAAAAGAGTCATATTAGTTCATACATATCCATTGTATAATAATGTATAAGATTTGTATAGTAATAGGGAGGACAATCCTTCCTAATATTTTACCAAAATAGCATGCAGCCAGAATAAGTAAAGTATTCTTAAACCAATGTTGCATTTTGATTATTGTATAGAGATTGAAAACAATGATGTACTGTGGATCAGATATCTCAATCCCTTTTGGGGTTCTGCAGTTGGGGTGGAGCCTACATATTCCTTAGGTTACTTGATCTGCTAGAGGGATTCATTGTGAAATACCGCCTGGTTATTTCTGTTTAATATGTTAGTCATTGGAGTATAGTGTTATTTGTTATTCAATCCCTTTGTTGAAATGGTCACTAATATTCTATACATAACCATAAATTGAATTGGGTCTATTGAATTTAAGAAATGGCTAGATGTAATTTTGTCTAAATTAACCAACTATACAGAAGTAGTAGGCTAATTACTAGAAAACAATGTTGCCATCATTATTTTCATAAATGTTCTTTGACAGATAGCATTGATGCCTTTAGCTGGCCAAGTCAGTCAGGAATACCTAGTGATGTTGACTTTAGTTAGATACATTTGGGTGGAATCACCTCAACATCCAATAGCTAGTTAACGTTCTGCTTGCGACATACACATTATTATGCAAGGCTTATATTCCAATTATTTGCCAGCGATAAAAATTGTATAATGTTTTCAAGCCTTAGTCAGCTTCCACTGAGCAGATACATGGAGTAAATTGCCCGAAATCAGCCCCGAAAATGAATGTTCAAAACAATAGTTGACTGATTGCAATCCATGATAAATCTTCACTGACACCTACTGCCAGTCACTGGTAACTTTCTCTTGACAATAAGCAATTTCAATGGTTCACCTTGTTGGGCAGAATTTTAAACACTAGATGGAACTATTGTATCTTTAGTTTATGTTGAAAACATACCTGTGGAGGTTTGTCTATAGGAGGAACACAAACGTGAATGAACATGTCTGAACATGATGAGCAGGAAGAAAAAATTGATTAATTACCTGGCTGTCAATTAACATTTTTAACCCGTAAACCATGATGACTTTACAGTAAATCAATCAAGACTTCAGCAGGACATAAGCTCATCTGAGAGGAGGCTTATGAGAAAGAACAAAATGGATTTCTAATAACATTTGTAACATGGTGCTTAATTTGACGATGAGTGAATCCCTGAGCCGTTTCACGTTTGGACCAATTGTCAGAACTTTTAGAGTGGAAAATTGGGAAGATGAGAAGCTCTCAATTGCATTTTCCTCCCTTCTGCCTCCATCTTTGCTTTTGCAAAAATGTTGAACCTCTGGAGAACCTTTATCCGTGATACTCTTACTGTTATTGTGATATACTCTTTAGATATTCAGTTCATTTGTTACATAAATTAATTGACTTATTGGAATGAATCAAAAATGGGTCAAAATCACATTTCTTTAATTGGACGTCCTACAGAGATTTGCTGAAGAAAACATATACAAGGTACTGACACCACTCAGGAGAAAGCCGCTATGGTCCAATCTATCACTCCCCTAAAAACAAACAACCTCAACAGTGATACCTGGGACCGTATACAGACTGCCCACATTTTGGCCTTGGCAGACTACATAGCTATTGAGGGACAAGCCCCGCTCGGTTACATTGCAACAAATTGCGCTGAATGTTAATAAACCTAAAGACATAGTTGATCATCAATGTAGTTATGCAGATATAGCATGTAAAGGCTATTATTGGTTCTTGCACTATTAACTTCTCTGCTTTGTCAACACAGTGGACATGTACACGGGCACTTTGCCACAAAATGATACCTGGTCAGATTTTCGGAACTGTGGTGGGTCTGTTTAATTACAACCGTTGTTAAATGCTGTGAGAGAATGACGACCGCTGTATGGTTGGGGGGTCGTCAGGGGGAGTGAGTGGTGATACAGTTTCTGTCGGTTCTCTTTCGGCTGGCAGTGCCTGGGTAGCTGAGCTCCATGCCTTATGTGCTATGTGATATATAATTATGGGATAGTTTAACAAATGGTTGCACACCATTTGGACAAAAAGGATGGTCAATGGATAAATGTTAAATAGTTGACATACAGGTCACACAGAGAAATTAAAAGGAGACATGGAAACCCATGGGTGCAGTGAAGCAGGATGATAGATGAGTCTTTGTGTGCATCAGAGGTTAACCAGCCTGGTCTCAGGGGACTAAGCAGACTATTTTATGTAAATTTGTGACAGCTGAATTCATAAGATAAATTAGGTTAGGTAAAGTAACATTAGAGTAATAATCCAGAAAAAAAACAGTACACCATATTTCAAACCAGAGACATTGCCGGATGCTCTACCCACTGCCCCAAACAGGAACTTCCTGTTAGAGGAGGCGAGTTGTGGTGTTACAAAATCTATATGTTATAAGTGTATTTATTTCTAACCCAAACCCTAACATCAACCTCAGTGCTATGATACCTAACCTTAACCCAAACCCTAATCTGAATCTTAGATCTGTGATACCGAACCATAACCAAACCTTAATCTAACCTTTGTCTTTTTCTGACCATATCCGAAACTGTAACCCTTACCTTAACCCTAGTGCTGTAATATTTAATTTTAACCTTTCTGTAACACAAAATGCATTTATTACATATTGCAGTGACCTTGGTAAGGCCACTGCTCATCCCCTGATAACCATATACCTTGTGTGTGGTTTGTGAATCAGTTTAAGTGTAATAGTGATTAAATGCACAATCTAAAATGTTTTTCTGGGTCTGGAGTTAAACAAGACCTTCAGAGGGCATGCTAACAATGACTGGAAAGTACATACCTTGGTGTTTGTGCCACATAAACAGTAATACATGTTCTTATTTGTTCCCATCAGAGTTCAAACAAAGAGTATTGAAAAGGTACTCAACAGTCCGAAAATCTGATTTTCCAGCAGGACAATGATCCTAAATATTTGTCCAAATTAACACAAAAATGGTTCACTGAACACATTTGTGCCATGACCATATCAGTCCCCTAACCTAAACACTATTGAAAACCTGTGGACTGAGCTGAAGAGGAGAGTGCATAAGAGAGAACCAATGACCCTGGATAATGTGGAGAGAGTCGTTTGTTAGAAATAATTATTATATTTTTCTCAGAATAAATTAACTTCAATTAAAGATTTTTTTTGTGTGACATTAAGATAATTTGCCAAAAGGTACATTTTGTACAACTATTCTTTACTTATCTTTACTAGGTGTGCCAATAATTGTGGAGGGCACTGTATCACTGTCAGTTGGGATAGTTTTAACAACAATGTCAACACGTTTTGGGTGAAAACATGCCAATTTGCAATCAATCAATCAACCATCACTAATATTAGCTATCATAGGTAAGTTACCTGGAAAGTATGCATGCACCTAGTGTTACCTACACTAGCGACCAACAGTGGTGCTCATGGATATATTCAACTAGCATTAATATCCTTATTACATTATATGTTTTCAGAAAGCCCAGGTGAAGTCTGAGTAAAGTGTAAATCATTTATGTTGCACTGCATGTGTAATTTATGTAGACAGTAATAGATTTAATTTATTGCATATCCGTATAGTATAGTGTATAGCTGTATTTCCTTCTGATAAATAGCATTATTAATGTTTGTTTTATTAGTGCCAGCAGTTTTATTAGTCAGCAGTGAGTTTCATTAGGAACAACAGGAAAGGGGGGCAGTGACATTTTGTCAGTTTTATGAGTGGCCTCAGAAAATAAGAAATACAAGTACAAGTCAAATGACGGTACGTATACAGTGTCACAAGAGATGGGTCAATGTTTTTTGATAAAATAATAATTGCCATTCAGATCAGAAATGTACATCCTGATCAGAAATGTACATTCCTGAACATCATGGCAAGAAGCACCACTTGTTTACTGGTAATATTTCTTTCATGTTCACTCAGGTGCTTTCAGAGTAAAGAGGGAGAGAGCATGAGAATGAGAACAGGGCAGGGAGGGCAGGTGACATGGAGGTGAGTGAGAACAGGAGCAAATATTAATAACTGATCTGATATCGCCATGTTGGTGTTCCTACGAAATCATGATTCATGTTGGCACAACTGAGGTTAGGCAAAGTTACTACTGAGGTTTGGTTTAGGCACAGACCCCACTGAGGTTAGGGTTAGGTCAAAGGGTGGGGGGCTGGAGAATATTCTGTCTCTGGACTGGGGTAACCAACTAACAACATGTCAGTTGCAATGATGGTCCTGGAGCAACATGAACTATGATTTCATAGGAATATAATCAACATGGCGATATAAGATTGTGACATTTTGATGGTCTTTTTTTCAGGGGGACCCCTAGACCCCCTGGCAGATAATGATTCCATGGCAATGCCCTTGCTTCTCATCATCAACACAGGGTTGCTATGTTCTTGTTTGTCCTTGTTGTTCTTTACTGTATTCATTACCATGGGGAAACCATGTCTGTCTCCTCTCATTCAGGGTTTGTGCTTTATTAGACTGCCCCATTAAAGTTGACTTTCAAGTTGACTGTCATTAGGCATCAGGAGCTTTGGTTTGTGGGGGAGTATTTTCCTCTTTGTCAAGTTAAAATAGCATACTATATATAATCAAAAGATGTTCCTGGTATGTGATGTGACCAGAGTTCTCTGATCTAAATATCTGACATATATCAAATTGTGGTTTAATGTAAAAAAAACACACGAAAAACATCTAACACACGACAAAGTATTTTGGTCTGTAGGTTTTTGTACAGCCTCCTATATACTTTGTATCACTGTGATCCATGAGAGCATAGTAGTAGAGAGCTGTGTCGGACAGGGTTAGATTTTGGATGACCAGTTTAGTTGATTTAGAAGATGTCGTGCATTCAAATCTCTTATCAGGGATAAGTTCAGAACTCCAAGATTTGGCTTCTTTACACAATATAAACTGTGGTGCCTGTTTAGGATAATGATGGTACCAGTAAGGTCTAAGTGTTTTACTACTTGTATAATAATTGCAGCTCAGAATCACAGACTGTCTCTCTGTACCGATCATTTCAAGCTTTTCAGGAGTAATGTCTGCTGCAGCAGTCACTCCTATTAAGAAAAAATGAATAAACTGAGGGTTAAATGTTACCATATAGACTTAATTAACAAAGAAAAGGGAAAATCTTCCCGGACATGCTGAATATCTAATTGTTAGTGCTAAAATATGTAAAGAAAAGAGTTAAGTCATGTTTACCTGAGGCTATAAGAGCCAGTATCAGATAGTTCTCCATATGAAACATAGAAACACTTGATCTGATTTCTGTTTACTTATACTGTATTATGTTGCTAAAGTGCTAGTTAAGCAAATTCTGCAGGATAAAAGGGGAGGTTCCTTTACAAGACACGAAGTAGCCGGTTTACAGGTTATGTAAATGTATGAGGTCGGTGGTTGTAGATGACATAGTATACATTCCTGCATGAGGACTCCACCTGCTGGTGGCCTTAAGGAACAGCAGCACATTGTGCACACGTCACCACTCCCAACTGATTAGGAAGAGCTGTCAGGATACAATATGGTGTCTGTCCATAAATGGATTTCCAGGGACAATACAGACCAGAGAAAGGACAGTTACAGACCCCCAGCTATGACCTAAAAAAATGGAAAGGTGTTGTCTAGTCTGGATTTTTATGCATTCTTGCTGATTACATTGCTGGGTTTTATGTCTGTTGCAGAAAATGTAATGTGTAAACTAATGGTGTAATTGCCTATAGGCTTCTTGATGTTTTCTGTACATAGATTTGTACTGTGACTGTATCTCTATATTTTGCAAGGACTATTTCAGCTGCCTGTAATTAGTCCAACAGTCGGTTTATTAATAAGAGATTTTCATGCTGATTATTGCACTTGCTAGTTTGACAGAACTGGTTTGTTCCATAATCAGATGTTTTACATTCAACTGGCCTTAGTAAATATGCTACAGGTAAGCCCCAGCAAGCATCTTCTGTGGATCATATGTGCTGGGTATTTTCCAGCGCTTAATTGGATGATTCTGCTGTCAGTAAAGACACAGAACTGATAAGCACTGACTGAAGAACCAATAATGCCAAGATTAAATACATGTTTTATCAGCATTTAAAAAGCACTTCTGGGTTTTCTGGTGCAGAGTACATCAAGTGTCTTACATGACAAACAGGTATATTTACAGATACTAATGACAAAACCATCACACCCTTAGTATTATAGTCCATCAATTTAGCCATATCATAGAATTTACCTGTACATTTTAATTTCTCTTTGTCAATCGAATAAGGAAACTATTGGTCACTGAACAGGGTGGCATATTTACAATATATCACAGACTCCTGAGAAAGTTTATTTTGTTTATAAACAGATTAGCAACAGAATTAGAACAGTTAAATTGATGTAATGCTATAACCTAAAGGAAAAGTAATATACCTTAACCAAACCAACACTCAGGAAGGAAAAGTAATAAACCTTAACCAAACTAACACTAAGGAAGTTAAAGTAATATATATTTCAAGTGTTCATTCCTTTTCATTTTGATGATTATAACTGAAAACTAATGAAAACCCTAAAATCTGTATCTAAAGTGGAGTGAGGTCTTCAGAACTGACATCTGAAAAGAGAATGGTGTTAATACACATACCTGAAATTTGATTGAAATCAAATGGACAAGAATGACCTTTCTGTATTGTATACATACCCATGATTTGGTTTTAGAATAATGCAAAAAACAGCAACAACAAGTTTGATGATTAAAGCCTAACTGACAGGAAGTCTCTGAACTTTTCTGCCTATTTTTGTAATTCTCATCTTTTCAGACCCTCTACCATAAGTCCCTCCTTAACATACTCTAGATTGGTTACGTATGAATGACATACAGGATGTCTGTTTCTTCACATGGTTCTTGACAGGTGTCTGGAGTTCCTGCCAATATGGGCACCATGCCACAGAAATGCAGAGTTTTATTCACTTCAATCGAGATCTTCATAATAAGAGATCATGGAGATTTGTGTTATGTATAATTTGTAACTGTCCGTCTGTAGCTGTAATTGTTCAGGATCAAGCACTGCAGCATAATCTTGATTAACCCAGAATTAAAGTTTTGCGCCATAGAATTCAGAGGGGATATGTTTTAACAGATGGGATCAGACCCGTTTCTGAAAAGAGGTCTTCTTAAGTGAACCATGTTTATGGGGAGTAAATGAGTGTGGATGTCCAGTATGAGTGTTGAGGTGTTACACAGTATATGGCGTTCAGCCTTTATTTTACTGGCCAGTATCATGACCCATTTTTCTTTAATTTAAGAGTTTCTTTCCTCATTACACCCTAATCTATTTTGCTCAAGTATTTATATATATGAATAGGAGTATACGATTTCATTGTCTTATTGTTTTGTTCCATATGTTTCCTCCCTCTGTCCTCTATACAGGTGATGAGCTGAACCTGTAATAGAGGGGAAAGGTTTATATTTGGGTGTTGTGCAGTAGTCTCCTGGGTTCCATGTTGCAATTGGTGTCTCCATGGTGAAGCCGTTCTAACGACCGCTTTTTCCAACCGGTATATGCATGGATAAGAGATATATTATTAAACCTCAATTTATGCTTTGAATGATGGTCCAGATTTTTTCTATTTAGTCCAGTCAACAGAACAAGGAGCTAAAATTATCACAATGTTTATTCCCCTCAGAAAATTCAAACCAAGGCATTCGAATTTGGGATTTGTAACTTCGATCTTAATTATGCAGCCCCTCTTGAAACTGACATGATATGTAGGTTGACATGTTTTTGTACAGTGTCTCTGGGTTTCCTGCCACTGTGGGCGTTATAGCACAGTAGTACAGAGCAGAGTCTGTCACTTGAACAGAGGAGATAATCAAATCCACACGTTTGGCTTTTTTATCATGTTCTAGAGTGAACCCTGGTATTTTTGCAGGCATAAGTTCAATAATCAGTAAATCCGGAGATGATTTTGGATATTGTCGATACCATTGAGGAGTGACTCCAGAGGTGTAGTTGCAAGAGAGTTGAACTATGTCCTTTTCTGAAGCCAGTTGTACATCAGTGTAGGGTGTAATTACCTGTTCAGAACTAAGACCTGAAAAACAAAACATCAAAAATAGATACATTTAATTTCATATGCAGATGAGAATATGTTTACAATGATTAACACATATCCACATGTCTTATGAAGGCTTTATTATACTATTTTAACAACATGCACTTCAACATAATGTTATTTAGATTCAGTTAAAATATAATGACTTACCCATTAACTGAAAGAAGATTAAAAGTGAACAAAACCACATTTTAGATGACTGGATGTTACGCAAAAGCACCCGCTGTTGACTAAAAACTCAGCATCAACTGATAGTTTCCATCCTTGTATTATCATGTCTTATCATGAGGATACAGAGTCAATTCAAAGTTCATACTCTAGCTCCTCCTGTTGACAATGTTGAATAATACAAAGCTGTTTTATTACATATAATCTTATTTGACTTGAGGGGGTGAGATTTGGGGGGAGTCGAAGATATTGCTCCTTGATTGGGCTGTGGAAAGTGACTTTGGACACGGTCAGCTGGGTGTAATCAGGCCAGGTAGTCATGGTCCAAGGACTCAGATCCTCCTAAGATTCAATAGGACCCCAGAGAGCAACAGCCTGGGTCACTACACCAGCCTTAGCCACACCCCAGTACTTTGATGAAAATTAAA
>JACXGJ010016811.1:0-11879 GCA_016801105.1 Esox niger
AAAAAGACCAAGAGAAGTTCATCCATGCTTTTATCTCTAGTAGGGTGCTGTAATGGCCTCTTAACTGGACTCACCAAAAAGACTGTAAAACAACTGCAGCTCATTCAGAATGCAGCTGCTAGAATGTTAAACAGGACCAAGAGGACAGAGCACATCACTCCAGTTCTTAAATCTTTGCATTGGCTTCCGGTCAGTTACATAATAGACTTTAAAGTGGTGCTTCTAGTTAATAAGTTCATCTCTGAATGGTTTAGGACCCGAATACATTTCTGATATGTCTGAAGAATATAAACCGAGCAGGGCTCTTAGATCCATGAACTCAGGTCAGCTAGTAGAGCCCAGATTCCAAATTAAACACGGAGAAGCTGCGTTTAGCAGATATGCTGAACACAACTGGAATTAAGTACAAGAAAATCTTAGAGGTTCCCCAAACGTGTCCATTTTTAAATCCAGGTTTTAAATCACATGCCTATAAATGAGCACTTACACTTAACCACCTTATAGCTTTTATGGCTCCCTCATGGAAATGTTGCAGAATCTGCCACTTCTGTTTTTATTTTGGGTTTTATTTATATTTCCTTATTCCATGTCTTATTATTATGATGTTTTATTGTTGTTTATTGTTTTTATTCTAGTATTTATTTTTACTCAATTGTTTTTTTATATTTCTCTTTTCTTTGTAAAGCACATTGAATAGCTTCTATGTATGAATTGCGCTGTATATATAAATGTGCTAGCTTGCTTTAGCATGGTACATTGTGTGTCCTCTGTGTCTCTGTACCTGACTTTGGCATATTTGGGTTCAGGCTGGAGGCTGCTGGGAGGGACATTGGCCCGGCGGTTGATTTCACAGTGCAGCCTGTCCAATAGGAACCTCAGGAACTCCTGGGCATCCTGCTGACTGGAGGGAGAGCATGGAACTCACATTATTAACTGAACTGAGGAAGAGAAGCCAGGAAGAGAGGTATGGAAGAGGCAAGAGAGGTGAGGAAGAGAGGTGAAGAAGTGAGGTGAAGAAGAGAGGTGAGGAAGAAGAGAGGTGAGGAAGTAGAGAGGTGAGGAAGAAGAGAGGTGAGGAAGTGAGGTGAAGAAGAGAGGTGAGGAAGAAGAGAGGTGAGGAAGAAGAGAGGTGAGGAAGAAGAGAGGTGAGGAAGAAGAGAAGTGAGGAAGAAGAGAGGTGAGGAAGAAGAGAAGTGAGGAAGAAGAGAGGTGAGGAAGAAGAGAAGTGAGGAAGAAGAGAAGTGAGGAAGAAGAGAGGTGAGGAAGAGAGGTGAGGAAGAAGAGAGGTTTGGAAGAGAGGTGAAGAAGAGAGGTGAAGAAGGTTTTCACTACCAGCGTCACTTCAACGCAAACTAATTAAAATGAATTTAAATGTGCTGTTGCTAATAGCGGGTCTCGAACAGGTGTATAACCTTTACACTCACACAACTACACGCACGCGCACACACACGCGAACAAACCCTCACGCACGCACATACACCCACGCACACGCACGCGCGCACACACGTGCACACCTGTAGCCGTTGAAGTAAGGCACAGCCTCTTTGAAGATTCTGCAGAACTTTCCAGGATTCACCTCTGTTCTGTTCATGCTGTTGTTGTTGTTGTCGTTTACATCCCACAGTCCCCACAGCACCTGGCTGAACTCTGGAGAGAGAGAAGCATCAGAGGTTAGATGGCAGGAGAGAACTAGAGAACGAGTGGGAGTAGAAGATGTATGAGGAGCAAAGGAAGAGGGAGTAGGATGGGAGAGATGAAGATGATCAAGAGGAAGAAGAAAACGGTGGCAGTAGAAACAGAGGAGAGGAAAGAGAAAAGGAGGAGTTGAAAGTTTTATAACAGAGCTGCTCAGACCTGTTCCAGGACAAACCCAATTGTGACTAATCAGATTTTTCTTTAGATCAGAGTAGTTATTTGGAACAGGTGTGCTAAATTGAGCTGCCCTGGTTTGGCCAATCGAATAGAATAACATTTTGTTCAGTACCAAAAAAATTCTATTTTTGTCACATGATTAATTTGGAACAGGCCCAGTTGTAGTATCCACACAACTGTCAATACTTTATAAACCATTGTCAGATAAAACACTAATCCCGTCAGTAGGGTGAATACCAGTCTCCACAGATAACACACATCTTTACCACTCTATGTCTTTGGCAGATAACATAAGCTAGCTAGCTCACAGATACCATACAGTACTAGAGCTAGCTAACTCACAGATACCTCACAGATAACATACAGTACTAGAGATTGCTAGCTCACAGATAACATACAGTACTAGAGCTAGCTAACTCAAAGCTAACTCACAGAAAACAACCAGCACTAGAGCTAGCTAACTCACAGATAACAAAGTTCTGGAACTACCTAACTCACTTGATTAAACAATTAGTGCTAAAGGCAATTTCATTTTGGACTGATTCTGACATAATAGCCAAGTGGTTGGATTTAACAATAATGTATGAAATGATAATGTATTGCTGCGAATGATCATTGTGACAAAGGTTGCTTATTGGTGGACTGTCTCAAGTTCAGTCACCAGTTGATTCTTCTATGCTTATCAGCTAGTTACTTACAACCAGGACCTGCCAATAGAACGATTAGATTTACCCTCCATTAGCTCTGGCTCCTCCCTCGAACACATCTCCTGCCTGTAGGCTTTAACCAGGCAGTAGTCTCTGAGGGCTCTGGTGTGGGACAGACACTGTACCACCGCATTGAGAAAACACTGAGGAGACAGATATAGAAAGAGTGAAAAGAGGCAGAGACAGACAGATGGAGACAGAGAGACAAGTGCAAAACAGAGAACACAATACATCAGATGAGAGAGAGACAGGGATAGAGAGTATTCAGTTAGAGAGTGCTGACAATTTTCAAAGTTGTCTCTTAATTGTCTTTCTGCTAAGAGGATGCCTAACTACTACCCCTACACACACACACACACACACACACACACACACACACACACCGAACCAAGGACTTACTGTGTTTCCCACATTTTGAAGGCCAACTCTTCCACTGCCGACCCGGAGCTGTTCTGTCTGTGGAAGGGATTCAGGCCGAGGCATTGTCAGTACTGTGGGCCCGGGTTCTCATCTGGTTCTGACGCTTCATGTCAGTTCCAACATGCCCTGCTGGTGTGTGTGTGTCTAGATTTAGCCTGTTTATCTGATTAACCAACCAGTGGCTGAGGGTAGGTCAGCAGCATCATCCAATTACCCAGAGAACACCTCTGACAGGTGACAGACACATGTGACAAAAAGTGTGTGTGAGAGAGAGACCACATACAGCTATAAATACAACTCTGTATGACAAATAGTAAGCAGTGGTCCTGGAGGATCGCCACGTATGCAGGGCTTTGTCCCAGACTGCTGCTGATTTGAGACAAACCGTCCTAATTCATGAGACCAAAGATGGTAGAGTGCAGTGCCAGGCTGCTCCGAGATGACTGAGCTCCTGCCCTCCTCTTATTTCAGTGTGTGCTGTGGCGGGGGCGGGGTTTCTTCTCTGTAGGTCATAGTTCAGTTGGTTCTACACTGAGTAAGAGTTTGGAACCTCTGCTCCTGAACACAGCTGTGTATGTGTCCATTTTGGATAATATGTTTCAAAACAACAAAAAAAGCTGATTCTGTTGTCTTAGCAGCACTACCTGGGATTATTTACCACTTTACTGATGGCGTCCCCGGAATGATCACAGAACTACTGGGCGGTCAAATAGAACTATAATTCCCAACAAGGCTTTGAATCTATCAATAAAACAGTCATCCATATTTTCATTAGTTTTTTCCTGACAAGATACTTGAATATATGGAGTTTGAAAGAAGATGAAATGACTGTTTTCTTACTAAGACTGCCTGGGAAACATCAGTTTTAACAACGGATAGCAAGGAACAGATTCAATCGCCTGCATGGTCAGTAGAGTCCTCATAGATTATGAACATGCCTTTGTTCACAAGAAACGTGATTTTATCCAGATTTTATTGACTTTGATGTAATGAACATTTCTGTCAGCTGGTAGCTCCTTCAGTTACAGTGGAAGCAAGGCACTGATTTATGAAACTGAACAAACGTTTGAAAGTTATGTTATTCCCCTTTATCGCCAATGTTATTTACATTGATATCTACATCATTGGTGTGTGTGTATCTCTGTGTGTGTGTGTGTGTGTGTGTGTGTAAGCCTCACCTCTCTGTCAGCGACCAGAAGCAGCCCCATCAGGGATGTGTAGAGGACAGACTTGGAGATGTCCGCTGCGTCTCGCTGGATGCCGTTCTGGGACACCAGTGTTCTGCATAGAGCCTGGCAGGTTCCGTCCGCAGTGGTCCGGGTCACACCAGGCATTGCCCCACCAGCCCAGAGGCTTTTACCTTTCTGTCCCAGCGGCGACCAGGGATGTGGTTCCTCTGGAAGGGTTCTGAACCCAGTCTGATGTAACTACTTCAGTAACCCCTTGAGAGGTCTGGACCTTTGTGGCCCAGGAGCTGGCGGCCCGCCTGTTCCTGTATCTGAAGGTTGTTTGTTCAAATTCTAGTTGTTGTTCCTTGATAAATCACGCCACAACTGAGCCGTCATACGAAGAGAAACGGCATGACGAGCTGATGATATAGGAAGCTGAAAGAGAGAAAACCAGTGGGCAGAATTCCAGCTTTAGAAGTTGTAATAGTGTCACATCACTGTAACGTTCTCCAAAAAAGCCCTTGATTTCCTGGATTCTCCAGCAAAACATCGCCGCAGGGAACTAAGACTTACCAGAGGAGGAGTGAAGCAGAGGAGAGGAGAGAGGAGCAAAGGAGAAGGGGGGAAAAAGCAGAGGTATTGTGCTGAGAGGAGTAAAGGAGAAGATCCTAAAATAACCTGAACACCAGACCAGTTCGACCGTCAAGCCATTACATAACTCAGGATATGGACTACTACAGGCTACACTTCACAGGTCACAAGAACATTATGCCCTTTTAGTCGAAACTTATACACATTCATGTGTCTGTCCTAAAAATATAATGTACCATGATGGCGAATCCTTTGATTAGAGCCCTTTTGGGAGTAGGTACATCAATTAATTAAATGTATTTATGAAGCCCTTTTTACATTAGCAATTGTCACAAAGTGTTTTCACAAAACATGCAGCCCGAAACCCCAAGGAGAAAGCAACAACATTGTATAAGCACACCACTGTGCAATATATTTTTGTTGCTTGCTGATTTGGGTTTTAGGCTGGATATCTGTCTTAACACTTGGTGACAAATAGTGATGTAATAGATTTGGTTAATATTGTTTTACAGTAAAATGATGAGTATTTTATGCTTCTGCTGTGCTTTGTCCGCTCTCAATCAAAACATTGCTAAACATTTAACAAACAGCTTGAATGCACTTCAGTTTTCCTTTGAACAGAACAGTGGTCAAGTGGAAAACATTACCAATGAATAACTGTATGTTTAGATCCAGGATGATGATTGGACGACCCGCATCGTTGCTAACCGAATAATAGGGAACATCTACCATTGCTTCTGCGCAAGACTAGTAGCCTATTAACTAACATTGAGTTCGTGACGATTGGGGTCAGTTTAAGCCGCGCTGTACACTTGCCTGACCTCGGAAGATTAGTTTCACTTTTAAAATGCGATCACGCACTATGCAGGCAATACGAGGCATCCAATATATAGGTATTTCACATTTTGCAGGATTAAATCTTTTTAAACGTCCCAAATGGTTTTCAAGAGTATTGAAATTAAAAAATTACAACTATTTAAACACGAACGGTATGCACCGTCATTATAACAAAAGGTTAAATGTGCATCAAGTATTTTGATGTGACCAGGCTAAGTTGCCAACTAGCGAATAAGAGCGGCATCCTGTATCCACTGACGGAAAGGACATCAGGCCGTTCACACACCTGGGTAAAAATAGTTAATGACGGGTTGGCGTAATGGCAACAAATATTAACAAACTTAACTAAAGAATTCAAGTTTATTAATTTACTTAGCGAAGAAAAATAGCATTAATGCAGGCCACTGTGTGGCATCGTGAGCATTAACAAGAAGTAGCCTAACGTGGTTGGATTAAACATTCCTTTACCTCTGGCTGTATTCATATTACAAGACCAATAAATATCTTATCTAAAATTATGTAGATCTAGCAATTACGACTAACTAAAAAAGACATACATTCTCATAGACTCACCTGGTTGTCTTATTGAGATATCCAGATCACCATTATCTGCCAGGTGCTGACGCCCTACTGTGGAGTTAAATTGGAGAGAGCGCGTAAGGTTCTTTAAATGCTCTAACTCAGCGGTGTAACTCTGTAATATCCTGACACTCTGCAACTCCTTAACTTTTATCTGAGGGAGAGAAAGGGAGACGTAGTGTGTATGACAGAGATAATCTCCCTAATCTTTCGCCCGTAGATCTTGCGGTCTATATTTAGCTGTCCCTAACCGTCCCTAACTCTTCGAACAGGAGCAGAGGACACATGAACACACATGTGAATCGCACAGCGTTCCCTGTGTGAGATTTTATAAATGTTGTCAAGGAAAACAGGCCACACAGGACTTTTAATGTCAGTTTATTATAAACAAACTCAAATAAAAACAATCTACTTCACAGTTACATTCATCCTTGCGTTAAACCTGTACATTATCAATATGACCAATGTTGCAGGTAGCTTCGCAGTGAGTTTCAATTTCATGATAACATCTATTAAGAAAATACATAACTGCACGTAAATATAATTATCATAAAAAGAATAATACTTATGGCCATAATAATAATAAAATTACATTTATTATTACAGTACATACTAATCTGCCAGTTTTTGTAGAAGAGTGTAAGTGATTATGGGACTTGATCTAGCCCAGAAACCCAAACACCTGGTAACCTCCCTCCATGACTGGTCGTGCCCCGGACCGTTTGGCCTTGGGAATGGACGGGCAGGCAGGAATAGATTGGTTTCCAGGCTAAAAGTATGGCACATTTCTGTAAATTACGAGACTTAACACTTCTCACTGTAAACTGTACTGACCAATATATAGCTTCTATAGATGCACACTGGTATTCTGTTGCCAAAAGCCACATTTTACAAATACAAGGTCCAAATCCAAAGGAGGGAATTGCTTTTTGGTCTTAAATTAAGATTAGGTTTAGGCCAGATGTGGTTCAGATTTTAGAATTAAAAAGGTTTATGTGGATGTAGAAGCAGGTGGCAAATTTAATATACTAACTAATAAACCTTGCTCTCCTGTTTAATAAACACACCTCTAAAAAGTTGCTGTTTAATAAAAATTCCACCTTTAAATACTTCCAGTTAAATATTCTGGTTGAATAAATACTGTCATTTCAGTATACACTGTATTGATCTACATGTCAATACTAAAAAGTGAAAAATCTACAAAACAGAAAGTGTTGCATAAGTGTTCACCCCCTTTAGTCAATATCTGATAAAGTCTTTACCAGTTTAGAAATCTGAACACAGCATTATTGTCCCATTCTTCTTTGCTACATTTCTCAAGCTCTGTAAAGTTCGATGGGGACCTTTGGTGAACAGCAATTCTTAACACTTTCTACATATTCTCAATTGGACTAAGATCCAGGATTTGACTGGAACACTCCAGGACATTTATTGTTTTATTTTTAAAAACACCAGTGTGGCTTTTACTGTATGTTTGGAGTCACTGTCCTTCTAGAGGATGAATCTTCTACCAAGTCCCAGGTCACTTGTAGACTTCAGAACTTTTTTTTGTAGAGAAGCAACCCCATAGCATGATGCTGCCACCACCATGTTTCATGGTAGGGTTGCTGTTTTAAAGATGATGTGACATGTCAGGCTTGCGCCAAACACAACGCTCAGTGTTGAGTGCAAACAGCTCTGTTAGACCATGACATTTTCTTCAATTTGGTCTCTCCTAGCAAAGTTTGGCTGGGATTTGAGGGAATTTGTTTTCTTTTTGCCACTCTTCCAAAAAGTCACTTTTGTGAATCAACCCGGATATTGTTGCGGTATGCAGTGTCCCCCAGCTCAGTCATGGAAGATTGAAACTCATTGACAGTTGCCATAGGCCTCTTGGTCTGCTCCTTGATTAGTAGCCTCTTGCCCATATACTTTTCGGGATGGCCTGCTGTAGACAGTTGTGCCATATTCTCTCCATTCACTCTCTCTAGGGGATATTCAATGCCTTGGAAAATGTCTTATAATCCAACCACTGATTTGTGCTTTTGAAGAAACTTTTGCTTTCATCTTTATGCTTTTCTTTGCAGTCATGCTTTAGATTTTGAAGATTTATACTAAACAACTGTTGGAACTCCCTGAGTCAGATGTGTTTAACCTGAAACCATGTTAAACACCGTGACTGTACAAAGGTGGAGTCCATTCAACTAATTGCTAACTCCTAAAGACAGATGGGTTCACCACAGCTTATTCAGGTGTGTCATAATACTGGGGGTGAATATTTATGCAATTTATTATTTTCTTTTTCCTTTTTGTACTCAATTGAAAACAGCAGATTTTATTTCTTCACTTTACCATCATCTACTTATTTTGTGTTGATCCATGAGAGAAAACTCCTAATTCAATCTATTTTGATTTCTTCCTGCAACACATGATACCACGTGGAAAGGTTCAAGGGGGTCACTTTGTTTTAGGGCCACTGTACCTTAATGGGAAAACAGTGCATTGATAATGACTGTGGTGATCA
Source organism: Esox niger (assembly GCA_016801105.1). Taxonomy (NCBI): domain Eukaryota; kingdom Metazoa; phylum Chordata; class Actinopteri; order Esociformes; family Esocidae; genus Esox; species Esox niger. The sequence goes on from JACXGJ010016811.1 coordinate 8,679, forward strand.
GCCTTTGATTGACTGCCCTAGTCTGCTCTGTTATTGGCTGCTCTGGTCTGCCATCTCTGTGTCAGAGCTGAGGCTGAGCTCTGCAATGTGGTAGAGGACTGGGTCCGGGGTGGACTGGCCACCCTGTGTGTCCCGGTCCCGTGACTGGACCATGGCCTGTCGCAGCGAGGTGATCCACTGCTGCTTGTTGAAGGAGTCATTAGCCTGGAGAGTGTGGGACTGGGCCTTAGTGCGCCCCCTACTGCTCACCCTGAAACAGTTCCGCACTGACACGCACGCACGCACACACACACGCACGCACGCACGCACGCACGCACACACACACACGCACGCAGATAAAGAGATGGTAAGAATAAGAAAGTGAGATACATAAAACGAGACAGGAGAAAAGAGAGTCATTTAATGGTGAAGGTGCAAAGATGATTGATTGACGTCTAAACCTGTAACCTTTCGTGGTTCTACCAGTCAGGCTCGACTCCATGCTGACCTTGAAAGGCCTGACCTAATGATCTGTTTTGGTTGTGCACCAGATCTGAGCACTCCCACCGCGTTGAACCAGTGTTAAAGACCTGACCTGAACAGGCCCATTGAACTGGGACGCGTGCGGTCCTTCTGGTGGCTAGTGCTAAACTGACAACACAACATCTGGACGCTTCCATTTCCCAGCCTACTGTACATCACATTCAGGGAACTCTCCACACCTTTATCGTTGCCACTGGTGAAGGCCCCCCTGAAGGCCCCGCCCCCTCCGCCCTCCCCGTCGGGTAACTCCTCCAGGTAGAGGGTGGCTGTGGGGAGGGGCTGGCGATACACCTGGAAGGCCACACCCCCTTCTCTGTCCTCCAGCGACCTGGTCAGAACCAGACATAACTCGAAGAGGAACACATGGAGCTTCTGGAAAAATGAAAAAACATCACTATTATAGAATCAGTCATAATGTGGAAGATTACATACACAACGCGTATCACAGAGATCCACTGACACTTGACCACTGAGTGATCTTTTTGCTAATCTTAACATTTTGAACATCCTGATGAATGATTTATCCTGATTGGCCATGTACTCTCATAATCTCCACCCAGAACAGCCAGAAGAGGACGGGCCTCCCCTCAGAGTCTGGCTCTTCTCTAGGTTTCCTCCTCTGTTCCTGCCTTTCTATTGAGGGATTAATTAGGTTAGTAGGGAATTATGTTAAATAATTATTGTCAAATAATGTTAAGTTGACAAGGAAGAGAGACTGATGTGAAGGGATGACATTATTGCAATACATAAAAAAAACATGTTTGTAGTATAAAATAGATAAATAACGTTTTGTGAGAATTAGCGGTTTGGAGATTGGGACACACTTACTCATAAAATTCAGTCTCAATATTAAATAATTTTTTCATTTCATGGCACAACAATGTTAGTTTCTTCTTTCATTTGTGAATGACATTGATACAATAACTATCAATATAGGTGACAATAACTGACTTTTTCATCAAGTGAAAAGACGAGAGAATCTGTGAAACATCAGAACCCATCCACAACATGTGTCCAGGGGACAAAACATTTGTTTGTTTACTGAAAAAATCCTACCGAGTGCAACTTTGAGTATTTTGTATTGGTACTCAGTACATTATATAGACATGGCGTATAGAGTGTGTATAAACATTATATAGACATGTGTACGGCTATATGTTCAGAGGGGTTGTAGATTGTGTATAAACATTATATAGACATGTGTACGGCTATATGTTCAGAGGGGTTGTAGACTGTGTATAAACATTATATAGACATGTGTACGGCTATATGTTCAGAGGGCGTGTAGACTGCGTATAAACATTATATAGACATGTGTACGGCTATATGTTCAGAGGGCGTGTAGACTGTGTATAAACATTATATAGACATGTGTACTGGTATATGTTCAGAGGGGTTGTAGACTGTGTATAAACATTATATAGACATGTGTACTGGTATATGTTCAGAGGGCGTGTAGACTGTGTATAAACATTATATAGACATGTGTACTGGTATATGTTCAGAGGGCGTGTAGACTGTGTATAAACATTATATAGACATGTGTACGGCTATATGTTCAGAGGGCGTGTAGACTGTGTATAAACATTATATAGACATGTGTACTGGTATATGTTCAGAGGGCGTGTAGACTGTGTTTTGACTGGTATATGAGTATATTCATGTACAGTCTATAGACCGTACCTGGCCCTTATTGTTCTTCAGCTCCCCATGGATGTAGAAGAATCGAGAATGCTTGATCTCAGGGAGTCGCTGTCCGTCCTCCAGGTAGATTAAACCTCTCTTATAGAACTCACACTCCGCCTCTCCTGTCTTCCTGTCCACCTCTGACACAACGGACTGGATCAAGTCCAGCTGGGCAGAGGGTTCATGACAGAAAACTACATATGAATGACGGATTGTTCTGACCGAGGAAACAACAGAAATCCACTGGATGTTCATCGCGTTAGAGTGTGTGTCTACTCACAGCGTCCGGCAGGGTGTCTTCGTCTGGGTGTTCTGGTGGGGTGCTCTTTAATATCTCCCGAACCAACAGTGGGTATTTGACCAATCGGCTGCGAGGGAGGTCAAGAAAGTTCCAGAGGTCCAACTTCCTGCTGAAAGACGACTCTTGACAGAGACGTAAGAAGTGCTCTACTCGCTTCTGCTGCTTCTTCTGGTCCAGAAGAGCCTTCGGTGATACAACCAACAAACCAAATATTCAATTCAATACCTCCAGCATGTAATGCTGCTTTTCTGGATGAACAGGATCCATCAATCAAATACATTTACTATCAATCAACACATTACCAGTTCAATCAGTCAATCAATCAGCTAATCAGTAAATACACTGTCTACTTTATCAATGAAAAGCAAACATAGCCTTAAAGGTGACGGTGTCGTGAAGAAACAATCCCTGAGAGGATAGAAACGTTCCAGACTCACCTTAGCCTCCACCTGGTTACAGCAGTACTGTACATAGGGCTCTAAAGAAGGGAACTACAGCCAGACAGAGAGAGAGAGAGAGAGACAGCGAGAGAGAGAGAGAGAGAGAGAGAGACAGAGAGAGAGAGAGAGAGAGAGAGAGAGAGAGAGAGAGAGAGAGAGAGAGAGAGAGAGAGAGAGAGAGAGAGAGAGAGAGAGAGAGAGAGAGAGAGAGAGAGAGAGAGAGAGAGAGAGAGAGAGAGAGAGAGAGAGAGA